>PVLD010011756.1:0-63730 GCA_004027595.1 Dinomys branickii
CCTCCCCCACTCGGTGATCTGGTCGCGAGCGCCGATATCTCACCAGTTATTGGAGTCCCTGCAGGCATGAAGGTTCCAAGGTGCCAGTCTATCCTTTGGGGCTTTCTGTGCGGCTCGCCCGATGCGCTCGAAACGTGAGACCGCTGGGCGTTGCCGCCGCCAGAGAGCCGATCTCTGTCGGGAGTCGCCGGAGAGCTGCGCCGGGTCGGGGGGCGGGAGGGATCGAGCTGTCCGTATTCTCGGGGCGCTAGGACCCAGCAAATCCCTCTCTCCGCCTCCGGCGGTGTTTGGGGCCCTGCGCGCGGCTCGCCCGACACGCGCGAAACGTGGGATTGCCGGGCGTCTCCGCCGCCAACAAGCTGATCTCTGTCGGGAGTCGCCGGGGGGGCTGCGCCAGCTCGGGAGGCGGGAGGGATCGAGGCGGCCGCGCTCCCACTGCACCTGGACCGAGCCCAGCTTCTTCCCCGCGGGGATCGTCCCTGGCTCCCAGCGTCTGGGGCTTTCCCACGTCTCGCCCCGGCAGCCTTTTCTGCCCTACCACATCTCCCCCGGCATCTCAGAGACATACGCCCAGTTTAAACTTCCCAGCCGAGGTCCCGGCATTCACGCTCGCCAAGTCTGTCTCGAGCTGGTGGTGTTTATTAAGGAGGTTCGCTCCCCCGCTGCTCACCTGGTCGCCATCTTCCCCGGATCCAAAATTTTAATTATTATAAAATCAAATTTATTGACTTTTTCCTTTCATAAATTTTCATGATTTTTGAGCTCTGCTTTAAAAAATTATTTTCAGACTCCTAGTCACTGCTTTCCCCATATTTTCATCGGAAGTTTTATAGACTTATATTTTTAGTTGAAGCGTATGTTCACATATGATATTTTAAACATATATTATTGTATGGATCCCTGTTCATTGTTTTTCTAGATATCCAATTATTCCAATTATTGAAAAGCTACCCTTTCTCCACTGAACCCTTGTTAAAAATGCATTGTCTCTATGTGCATGGGTCTCTTTCTCACTCTCTCTTCTCTTCCATTTACCTAGTTGTTTGTCTTTGTTTAGGACCTTGCCATCTTGCCAACTGTAGATTTATAAGTATTGGAACCAAGTAGCATTACATTTCTAATTTTGCTATTTTTTATCGAATTTGTTTTTTTTTTTATTCCAAGACCATTATATTCCATCAGAATTTTAGAATTAACTTCTTGGTTAGGAAAAAATACTGCTGAGATTTTGAGTCGGATTTCATTAAATCTATATACCAATTGACTGAGAACTGACAACAGTATAGAATCTTCTAGCCTACTGGCATGTGAACTCCCTACATTTATTCAGTTCTTCATTTGTTCTCAATACCGCAATGTAGTTTTTAGTGTCTAGGCCAGTATAACCTCTTTCGCGTTTTTGTTATTTTAGTTTTTGAATTTCATTTGTGGGTGTTCATTGCTATTATATAGAAAAATAATTTATGTTTACATAGGAATTATTTGTTCTGCAACATTACTTCATTTCAGACATTGTTTTTCCTCTTTAGAAATTCAGTACACATCTTTTATATATTTTAAATTTCTACTTAAATGTTTGGAAATACAGTGTATAGTCAATAACTGTTCAATATCCTTATTTGTTAGTTGCCACATCTGTGTCTATTGATTTTTCTTTTTCCTATGGGTTACACTTGGTAGATTCATCATATGCCTGCTAATATTTTTTTGGATGCTACATATTGTGAGTTCTATTATACTGGCTATCGGATATTTTTATGTTTATATGTATTCACATGTATATTTTTGGAGGGATACAGTTAAATTGTTTGGCAAAAATTTGCTGATTTTAGGTCTTGCTCCTTAAAATGTTTATGGCATGGCAAAAATAGCATTTAGTCTAAAGCTAATTATTTTCCTGTACTGAGACAAGACTCTTCCACTCTATCCACTTCTTTATGACTGACGAGGTTTTCTAGGCTGGCTTGAATGTCTACCTATAGTCCCGTGGTGAGCACTGGGTACCGTTTCCCTAGCAATTTTGTATAGTTCTTTCCAGAGCTATGGGCACTTTCCTTATATCCAGTAGAGAACAAAGGACAATTTAAAGATGTCTGATTTCTGTAGACATCTCTTATTATCTGCTGTTCTGTGTCATGATAACAAATAGCTCAGCTAATCACCTAGAGAGTAAAGGTTTCCTTTGGCTCACAGTTTTGGAGGTTCCAGGCCCTGACCACTTGGCCTTGTTTTTTTCAGGGCAGTGGTGGAGCAGTACATTATAGATGAGTGAATGCAGGGTCACATCTGCTGAGCACATAGCCAGTATGTGAAAGACAGAACAAGGGAGAGACCTGGGTCCCTTCCCACAGTCACCTTTAAGATCATTGTCCCAGTGAACTAAGAATCTCTTAGTAGTAAATCTTCCACCATCTCCCCATACTGCCACTTTAGGGAACAAGCCTTTGTCACTCAGGCCACAGACAGACACTTCACTGCAAACTATAACATACTGCCTCTGACAGCTTAGTGGTGTCCTCCAACCAGAAGTGTGCCACTATCCACTTTTGTCCCTGCTCCCTGAGTCCAACAGGGAAATTATTTCAATGTAGCCTGGCACAATTATAAGGAGCACTTTGTTTCCATACTTGCCCAGTCCCTAGTGTCTTAATGCATTGTTTCACACATTGTGTACAGTTTTCTGTGGTTGACGCTATGAAAGGATGATATGGTGCTTTTCCCATGTTAGAAACATGAAGTTCCAGTCAGTTTTCTCCATAGGCATTCACATTGTCAGAAGCAATCTTACTGTTTTATGAGAATTCCTTCCTATCAATAAATATTCTGTGTTGAAAAAAATGACACTGAAAATAAGGAAGCCTCTGCTTAATCTTTGCTCTACACCAAATATTCAAATTATTTAATTTCTGAAGATGTCTTGCTTTCAATTCTATAAAATAATGAATTTTATGGCTTAGTTTATATTAACAAGTAGGAATATGAAAAAACAGACCCTTTGTTAGTAAGGATTTTAAAATTATATCTGATCCTAAATTAATTTGAATAAGGTTACTGATTCGATGTTAGACAATGGTTTTCACAGTTTCACAAGAATAGAGCAAATGCGATGAAAGTGTATGTCTCTGCCCCGAGTGTTTCTAAAGGACTTGTGAGTAGGTAAATTTACTCAAATCTAAGATAAATCCAAGACTGTGGAAAAGCCACAATCTTATCAACAATGTACGCTTACTTATCAATCTCCTCCACAGTTTCCAGAATTTCCTTAAAAGTAGGATCACTATTAAACTGTAACTGAAAGTGCTATTGAATATTCTTTTCTTTTTCTAAAGCATTATTGTAATCATGTAGTTTGTACAGAAACCTTTCCATCTTGCAATTCCAGCTTCTCAAAATGAAATTCATTTTTAAAACTATTGGACATATTGAACTGAGTTCTTTAACTAAAAGTTTTGTAGCTTAAATGAGGTTATATGTATATACCTAGTTTTTACAACAATGAAGTGCCTACAGAATGTGCTAGTTGAGGGTCACCACATTGGATACGTCTAACTCACACGTGGGTTATTTCTCCTTACAAGTCCCCTTTAATTGCAAACAGGTATCATTATCTGATGTTTAATTTTTTTGCATGAATTAGTGTATTCACTTCAGATGTACTTAAGCTTTCCATTTGTCCTCTATTATTTTCTTTAAATGTTAGTTCTTCGAGGCAAATGACACAGCCGCTCATCAACTTAAATTGAATAATTCTTTTCATCCTAAAGACTACATCAGTGCAATCTGCATGATTTTATTTTTTGCTTCCCGTCTTGATTGTATGATTTTGATTTGCTTCTACTTACATTTTTAAATTACCTAACTCTCTTTCCAACTTTCCAGAGAAGTTTTTAATTATAAGATTCTCTGACTACACATACAAAAACAATGAGGCTGAATGGCAGTTGGTGAAAATATTTAGCATCTCTGTGTCTGGTTTCTCTTAAATGTCTCTGTGATATAATTATGTTTTTCAAGATACTTTTGCAAACTTTGCTTACTTACATCATCACAGTGTCAGTTGAGCTGTGTAGCTGTTACTTAAAACCTAACACATAACTTCAACAAGATTGTATTGATTTGTGACAAAAACTCATCATACAGAATGTTTTTTAATGGCAGGCAATGGAAATATTGAGAAGTGATTATTCCATGAACTCAGTTTCAAGTAAAAACTAGGTGATCAGAGTTGAAAGAAGAGACCTCTAACCTCCATCAATGACTTAAATACTGTACTATATTTTGTTAAAAAGTAGTTCTCATTTGACGAAAATATTTACTTCTAGCCCAAACAAACACCTTAACACTTGAAACAATTCAAAAATAGATAGTGGGCAATAATATATCAACATAGACAGGAAACACAGTGATTCCCAAGCGACAGGATACAAATAAGGTGATGCTGACTGTTGCCACTAGGCCCTATTCTTACTCAGCTGTGGCCCAAGAAGAGTAAAGCAGGAGTGGTTTGCCAGAGCCCGCAACTGACCAGGAGCCCGGAGCACGTGCAAACCAAGGCAGCCAGAGGCTCCAGGACAGAGAACCACAGACTAAGTGAAAACATTAAAAAATTATATATATATATACACATATATATATAAACAATTTCCTCTATGATATATAAAGACGTTTTAAAACTCACCAATAAGAAAACAATAAAACTTTAAAAAACCTGAGTTGAAATTTGAAGCATACTTTTTTGAAAATTTTTATTAGTACATGTTTGCACTACAAAATGGTGGCGCTCACTATGGAAGGTTGGCACAAGCTCACAACCTGTCTCAGTGCCTTCCCCTCCTCCTCCGCCTCTCTCCTTTGCCAGCATCAGACTCATTTGTTTATTAGTCCTTATAGAGTTAATTATCATGCATGCAGGTTAACAACCAGATTAACTGGCCAAAAAATATAAATCCCATTAACAGACATTCTACCAAAAGATAAACTGGTTGAAATAGGCCTAGGAAAATATGATTAATATCATTACAAATAGGTACTACTACATCTTGTGAAAATAACTAAAATTAGAAATATTTAATGCACCAAGTGTTAGTGAGGAAATGCAGGAAATGCATACACTGTTTTTGAAAAATTTAAAAGAATACAATCATTTCTACTATCAGCTTGGTACTTTATCAAGTTCAAAATATGTATCTATCATATAAACCAACAATACCACTATCTAGTTTCCTCCAACCATTGCATTATCTATTTTCCTAAGATAAATGAAAGTAGATATGTTTTCACACATGAATGGTTATTTAGGTTTTCAGTACTAATCATAAATTAATAACAACCAATCCAGGGATTAACCTACAAATAAATGTGTAAACAGATCGTGGTATATCCATACAGTGGAATGCTATGCACAAGTTTAAAATAAAAGAATTAGCTACTGACTGACAACAACTTGGAAAAAGTTTTAAAACTAGCTCTATTGAGTACAAAATAAGTCAGATGAAAAGAATGTACACTGTTCAATTGGATTGAAATATGGTTCTGGAAGATGACTAATCTGCAGTGATGCAAAGCAGAATAGTGCTTCCTTGAGCATAAAGAGAGAGGCGGGATCTCAAAAGGAACAAAGAGAAGCTCCGGTGGTGACACTTGTATTTACTGGATGCATGTACACATCAAAACATTTCACATTACACAAATGCAATACATGAAATCTGTAGTATATCAATAACACATTAAAGTTATTATAACAATAAACAAGCAGATGCTGGTGATGGCCATTCCTACAAAGTAGATTGGATATAGCTGGGTCCAAAGTCAGATCTACCCCAGCACTTTTTAGTTACTTTGGTGAGTTCTTTTAGGCTGCATTTCTTTTCTGCAAAAATTAATGTAAAGTGTATTTGTTACTTGATCATCCAGGTAAGTTTTTAATCATTCATAATTATACCAGCAACATGAATTAATTAAATGGCCTTATCAATAAATTGTCACTAGGGCTTCTATAGGTAGCCTTCATTACCAACACCTTCATCCCTGGCAAGCACAGGCTATAACGACAATGACTGCATCTCTCCTGCATCCCATGAGCTGGCATTAGCTTTTGGTGATCAGCTGCCTTTGTCCCAAGCAGTTCCATCTAGTCTTGACAATTAATCAAATAGAGGTGCAAATATTGCATAGGTAATACACAGACTGACATATTTGTTGTTTATCTGAAATTTAGATGTAACTGGTAACTAATTTACCTGCAACCATAAGAAATATAAATAATGCCAGATTTTTTTTTTTTTCTCTAGCAATCTATGTCCTGGAAACATTTCTGTCAGTAATATAAATAATGCCAGATTTTTTTTTTCTCTAGCAATCTATGTCCTGGAAACATTTCTGTTAGTAAACAGAAATCATTTTATTACTTCCAACCACATGGAGTTAAATAAAGAAAATTCTATGTTTTGAATATATTGAAGAGGAAGAATAAAGGCCAAGGAAGCCGTCTATATTTCAATTTTACCACTAGATCCCAGAGAAATATGCTTAAGTCAAAGGCTGCCAGAAACCAGTTCCACAACAACATCCATCTAATAACCAAGAATATAATTCACATGGGAGACCACCAAGGAGGTCTAGCTGGAGATTGATGCAAATGTCGTCTTCTCCTAAGTTATGTTCTAGATATAAATTATTCTCTAAAAGTGCTCCTGTGCTCTGAGGTGGGGGAGATAAGTGCATCAATACTCATCAGGGATCAGTTCATTCACGAGTTCACAACTAAATGTACTGGTAGGAGGTAGGATGCAGTTAAAATAGGTGGATCACAGGGAGTGATCTGGAAGAATATGTTCTTGTCCCCCGCTCCTTCCTCTCTCTTTGCTTCTTGGCTACCAGGGGTTGAAGAGCTTTTGTTTGCCATGATCTTCTATCATGTCTTTTATGTCCTGGAACCTGCATACCGTTGACTGAACCACTGAAACCATGAACCAACACACAATGCTTCTCCATCCATGGTTTCTGGCTGGCGTTTACGCACATTAGAGACACACATATGTGAATGCTCTTACCAGCTTTGCTTGTAAGAGCCAAAACCTGGTGAAAATACAAATACACATCAAGATTTTGACAGAACATAAAATCCAGCAGTCATATAACAACTACTATACAGAAACTAGAAAGAATTAAACACTGCCATGGATGGAATGAGAATGATTCTTACAGACAAATATATGAGTAAAATCAGCCAGATATAAAAGAGTATGTACATAAGAAAGTAAATCAAGTGATATGAATTCCACAATATAAAAACCTAATCGCAGTGATAAAAGTCAATATTGTTTTTACCCCTGAAGCTGGAGAGTGGGTACTGACTGGCATGCCACAGGAAGGAAACTTCTTGGGTGCTGACAATTTCCTGTGCCCTTACAAAGATGTTGTCACACAGTACTACACCTATGTCAATATTAATTTACTCCTAGATTTGGTATTAGCACATTTTGGAAGATATGTGTTATATCTCAAAAGGTTTTTGAAAAAGTAATATTTCTGAAGTCCATACAACCATCACCCATTATTAGAGGATGAATAATATTTCTTATTTTTTTTATAATCTTCAAATTTTATCAAGTGCCTCCCATTTGTGGAAAATACAACCATGCTAGCAAAAGAGTCTGGGGAATTCAGTTCCCAGAATTTTGATGCAATCAAAGAAATATAAAACAGGGGAAGGACAAACATTCAGTATCCTTCACAGTGCTTTTATCACATACAGAATTCATTAAAAACTAACAATAAAGAGTATTCTAGAATATACCACAGATGATTTTTAAAACAATTAAAATTCTTGGGGTATTTTAAGTACTTTTGAAATTGTCCTAAAATCTATCACTGAGGGCTGGGGATATAGCTCAGTGGAATAAGCACTTGCCTAGCAAGCGCAGGGTCCTGAGTTCGATCCCCAGTACCGCCAAAAAATAAAAAATAAAAAAATAAAATCTATCACTGAAATTCAGAAGATGATGGGTATATCTCTGCATGTACACTGTATGTGTTAACTAGGCTGGAAGAACAGTAATAGCGAAATAATTTTAAAATTTGGTAAGGTAGTTACTAGAATATATAAATTATACACTACATGTACAATTATAAATTCCCTCTATAATTAAATGATTAAAATTTAAATGATTTGAGCATTGAGAGAACAAAATTTTAATTAGACTGTAATTGAATAGAGTAGAACATAAACTTCGGTTCACAAATATTTATTGTAATGACATAAAATAAAATAACACCTCAATTAATTTTTATCATAATGCAAAAGATGTATACCATATTTGTACTTTTATTTTCCTTATAAATTTGCTTTGCTCATAAATAAAATCAAACAAAACAAAATTACACTGTCTAGTTTCAAGATCACCAATTTAATTATATAAGTTGTTAATTAGCACCTTTCCTATAAATATCTTTCATATTATAAAGTGTGTTGGCTTTGATGGTACATTCTTCAAAATTTTCTAAATAAAGAATCCACAATTATAGACACCATTAAGAATTCACACCATGTTAGAACCATAATACATATTCTACAACAAAGATTTATAAATGTCGCATGGCTTATAATGTCTATACAATGAAAATACCTTTTTAAAACTTTCATCACTTCTTCCTAATTTTCATCTTTAAAACTATCCAATTCCTGCAATTTATCATTTTTCTCTCCCTCTCCTCTCTGGCCTAGACGATACCATGGGAAAAGCAAAGCCTACTGGACTCTCTTCTGTTTGGAAGTTTGCATTGATTCTTTTAACTTGGTGCAGACATGGCCCATTTTCTCTTGGGAAGGAACACAGGATTACTTCCACAATAAAGACACTTTGCCCCACACCATCTAGTCTTTTTCCACCTCTACTGAGTGTGGGTATCCTAGGTTCCTTCAGAGGTATCTTCTTCACATGTCCCAGGAAGGTCCTGAAGAAAAATAGGTCTCTCATCTAGAGCGTACTCCCTACCTTGCTCACAGCACATTTTGCAATGTTAAGTTCATTGTCCATTTTCTTCAGGTTTAAGATATGCCGTTGTGTTGCTGTGAACTGTGTCTTCCTAGGAGCAGGTGCAGCCAGATTTCAGGGGGAACGGCAACTGCAGACTACATTTACTGATGTCAAGAAACCCTCTCTTCTCATTCCCTTCTCAAAAGCATTAGTAGCACTTTATTTTAATACAGTAGCCATCTACCATTTTTCCATACATCACCGAAGACTTGGCAGCGGTGGATGAGAACGTTTTCAAATGTTCTCTAAAACTCAGCACTGTGGCTCCCAGAGCCTTTCATACCTATAGCTTTTCTGTGTGTCTTTCCTTGTTCATTGCTTCCTGGACCTCTACATGCTACCCGGCATTCTTTCCCCAATCTGTTTTCTCGGGGACTTCAGAAATCATTTCAAAAATTACTCTTTAGTGCTTTATCTCTTCTTTTCATCGCAGCCATCTACACTTGACCACAATTCTCTTAAATCACTTGAAATGCTTTGCTCAAGTCCGTTTAGGGTTTGTGAGCTGTATCCACTTGTCCGCATTTTTCCTTTTCTCCCTCTCTTTATTAATTTTTCTTGTTTCTTTTTCTAAATTACCTGTACCTTAATTTCTATTGCCTCTTAATTTATTATCTCTTTTTAAATCTATTCTCTCTTTTTTTAATCTATGCAAATAAGAGGATCCACAATGCCATGAAATGCTCTTAAAGAGGCAAGAAACACTGGAACATACCTCTCCCTTTAAGCTCAGGCAAATGACTGGCCATCTATGGACCTCACTTTCCTCATTTATAAGTAGGAAAGCTGGTTGGGGTACTTTGTGAAGCTATAAAATTCTGTAATTCTAAGGATCAGTGTCTGTGTCTGTCTGCCTTGCTCTCTCTCTCCCCTTTACTCAGTTTCTTGGACTAAAGTAAAATCTTTTGCATCTGCCTAGATTCTACCTTTAAAATCTTCCATCTTATTCTATTAATTTTTCTTATTCCTGTACTTTGTTAACTACTTCCTTCTTATTTCCAGTCTGATCTCTGATGAAACAAGATGGCAAAATTTATAAATAGCCAGCTCTGTCAGTCTAAACATTGGAAATATTTGTTAAGCTCTGCAGTTTGTAAGTACAGGCATAGGTACACACACAGAAGCCCATACATACTTGGCTGCCTTTGGAATCATAGTAGTGTACATTCCAATCCCACCTTTGTACTTGTGGACAAGTCACTTTCCTGTCCAGGCTGAGTTTCCTGCAATGTGAAAAGAAAGTAGGATTTCTGCCTCCGGGCTCTATTTTGATGCTCACACAGCATAATTAATACATCGTATTTAATTCAGTGTGAACACATAGGAGGCTTTTCTCCTCATTAGTACTATTTGAAATGTAACATAATTCCTTGAAACAAAAGGCCTTTCTCGGTCCTCCACAGGGGCACCATAACTGTGACTTGGTGGCAAGGTAGAGTCTCACAAATCCCTGGATCTATTTTTAATAACCCCTGGAGGAGTTCTTTATTTGAAGCTTTTCTGGCAATGATAAAGGGATTTGTTGGCAATGAGCGAATCTAAACTCCATAAAAATAAAAAAAACTACAAAAACTTTATTTTGTGCTTTTGATAGCAGCTCCAGTTCACCTCTTCAGTGAGCAGCTGATCTATCTCTTGGCCGGTACAATTAAGAGAATGCTTTTTCTCCTCACCTCTTGCCTCCTTTATCGCTGTCCTCCCTGCGTTCTTTCTCCTCTCTGACCTTCCTCGTCTTTGACCTTTCCCTCTTTCTGCTTCCTTACCTTCCCACTTACCCTCCCTTTCCCCTGCAACCTGTTCTGGCTCTGCCCTTTCCATGGCCTCCCAACTCTCTCACCCCAGTGACTCACATCAGTGGGAGTTGTGTGAGCGAGGTGGAGTCACCAGGTCTTTGGTTTTTGTTTCTGCAACCTACAGTCCATAGTGTAGACCAGCAGGGCGAGAGGGGTTACTATTTTATCTCAAAGGGCTCTGGACTCAAACTCCAGGATCAGAACAGCCCCAGGGTCACTTCACTGCCAACATCCCAGAATGGAATTAGGTAAGGGCCATCTAGTCACAGTAGACTGATGGCAGTTGGACAGCAAACTGGGGTCATTCTGCTGAGTAGGAGGAGCTGGGACAACCCAGATTTTGCTCCAATAGCTGCTCTATGCCAATCTTACCCCTAGCGACAAAGGACTAGAATTGTATCCCTGCTCTGCCTAAAGGGGGACAAAGGCACACTACCAACCTACAACACAGGGGCACCCAACTATAGAAAACAAATATTAATGAACATGAAAAATCAAAGAAGCACTAACACAGCTGTAATGAGGGACCTTAATACCACACTGTCACAAATAGATCAACTAGACAAAGAAAGAAACAAATATCAGAACTAACCAAACCTGTGAACAAATGAACTTAGTAGACATCTACAGTGTTACACCTCACAACACTAAAATACATATTATTCTAACTTGTGCACGGAAATTTCTCCAAAACAGCTTGCAATACAATGAAATTAGAGATCAATGGCCAAAGAAACTACAAAAACTGAATAAACACCAGGAAATTAAACAACACCCCGCTAAACAACCAATGGGCCAGAGATAAAATTAAAGAAATTAAACAGTATCTATAATTAAGTAATTCTAGTGAAACATAACAGAATTTATTGGACACAATGAAGGCAAGCTTTAAAAATTTATCCTGGTAAATTCTCATATCAGGAAAACAGAACATGCTCAAATAACCTAATGAAACTCAAACTTCTAGAAAAGAAGACCAAGTCAAGTCCAAAGTTCATATGATGGAGAAAATTATAATGTTCAGAGTAGAAATTAGTGTAATTGAGACAGGAAAATACACAAAATCAATTAATTGAAGAGTTGGTTCTTTAAAAGATTAAATAAAATTGATAAGCCATTAGCCAACCTTAACCCCCAAAAAACGAAAGAACAGACTCAAATCCATACAATCAGGAATAAAAAGGGTGACATTGTAATGGATCAAGTGCCATCCAAATCATCAACACCTATTTTGCGAATCTTTATTTAGAAAGGTGAAAAACACAAAAGAAATGGACAGACTCCTAAGTACATATGAATTACCAAGAATCAATAAAGATGATATAAGATTCTAATTAACACAATATCAGTCAGTAAAATTGAAAATGTAATTAAAAATTTTCTGACAAAGAAAAGCCTGGTCCTCAGGGAATCAGTGTGGAATTCTGCAAGAAATTTAGACTATCTAATGCCATTACTCCTCAAATTCTTTCATGAAAATGCAAGGCATGCAATACTTCCAAAGTATTCCTGGGAGAAAGTATTACCTTGATGCCAAAACAAGAGAAGAGAACTACCAACCAAAAGAGAGAACTACTGGCCAGTCTCCCCAGTGAACATAGATGCAAAAATCCTGAATACAACACTAGCAAGTAGAGTGCAGCAAATCATCAAGAAGATTATACACCATGACCAAGTAGGATTAATCCAAAGGGTGGAGGGATGGTTCAACATACTCAGATCAATAAATACAATACTCCATAGCAACTAAGCCAAAAATGAAAATCTCATCTCGGTAGACACAAAAATGCATTCAACAAAGTCCAACATTCATTCCTGGTAATGTACCAGAGAAAATTGGGATGGATGGTCTTTATTTCAATCTAATAAAAGCCATCTCTGACAGGCCAATAGTGAACATCATATGAAATGGGAAAAAACTGAAAGTACTCTATAAGCAAGTACAGGCCAAAGATGTCAAACATCACGACTCCTGTTCAATATAACAGGAGTCTAATTGCTCCTGCTCCTGCTCTTGCTCCTGTCTAATCGCTCTGGGAAAATTAGCCAGAGCAATTAGACAATAGAAAGAAAAGGTATACAGGTAAGGAAAGAAAAAGTTAAACTGTCATTATTTGCTGATAATACAATACTCTACGTAGAATACCCCAAAACTCTAGTTAAAGACTTCTGGATTTACTGACTAGATTCAGTCACTTAGCTGGGTACAAAGTCAATATTCAAAAACCAATAGCATTCCTGTACACAAATAACAAACTTACTGAGAGAGAAATTGTGGAAGCAACACCTTTTATAGTAGCACTGAAAAAAGAATGAAATACTTTGGAGCCAATCTAACAAAGGAAGTGCAAGATTCTAACTCAAAACCACAGTACTCTGAAAAAGGAGATCAAAGAGCATATCAGAAAATGGAAAGATATACCTTGCACTGGGTAGGAAGAAGCAACATCATGAAAATGGCCAATCACAAAATTGTTATATAGTTTTAATGCAATCCCAATCAAAATACCATTAACATACCTCACAGAACTAGAAAAAAAATCCTAAAATTCATTTGGAAACAGAAGAGACCTAGAATAGCAAAACCAATACTGGACAACAAGGGAAAGGCAGGGGGCATGAGAATTCCCTCACTTGAAATTATAATATAGAGCTACTGTGATAAGAACATGGTACTGGCAAAAAATAGATCTGAGGATCAAGGATATAGATTAGAAGATGCAGGAACAAATCCAAACACACTCTGCCACCTTATCTTTTACAAAGGAGCCAAACACTGTCACTGCAGACAACCTCTTTAATAATTGAGGCTGGAAAACTGGCTTTTACATGTGAAGACTAAAACTAGACTCATGACTATCGCCATAAACTAAACTGGAATCAAAACAGATCAAATATCTAAATATTACAAACAGAAATACCAAACCTGCTGGAAGAGAGAATAGGTAAAACTCTTGAAAACATAGGTGTCGGCAGGGATTTCCTGAATGAAACTCTGATTGCATGAAAACTACTACAAAGAACAACTGGGATTCATGTTATTAGAAAGCTTTTGCACTGCAAAGAAATCATCAACAGAGTGAAGTGAAACCCACAGAGTGGGTTTAATGTAGCCAGTTTTTCTTCAGACAAAGGACAAATATCTAGAACATACAAAGAGTTGAAAAAACCAGATCACCCTCAAACGGGCACCTAAAATGAACAGACATTTCTCACGTGAAGAAGAAATGGCAAAAAATGTTCAACATCACTGCTTATTCGAGAGATACAAATTAAAATAACAGTAAGAGTTCATCTCACTACAGAAAGAAATGCTGGAGGGGGTTGTGGAAAAAGGGACACTTCTCCACTGGTACAGCCACTATGGAGATCAGTGTGGCAATTCTTCAAAAAACTAGGGCCAGAGGTTTTACTCAACTGAGCTAGTCCCTTTTGTAAGATCTTCCCAAAACAATTAAAAGCATCATAACCCAGCAATACAGTCACACCCTTGTTCATAGTAGCACCATTTATAATAGCTAAATCTTGGAAACAATCCAAATGACCATCAATGGAGGAATGCATGAAAAAGATTTTTGTGACACAGTGGAGTGCTACCCAGCCATAAGGAGGATAACCTTGAGACATTTATAGTACATGGGTGCACCTTAAGACCATGTTCTTAAGTGAAATAAATCAGACACACAACTGTAAATATTGCATTGTTTCTCTGGTGCGACAATCTAAAAGTGTAAAGAAAGAAAATTTACAATAGATATTGTGAAGTAGGAAGAAATGGTTCAAAAGGAATAGGGAACTGGAGAGGGGTGTGGGAGAAAATCAGGAAGGGAAAAAGAAATAAGGAGACAAGGATAAAATGGAAACAAAGCTTTGTAAACAAGGAGGGAAGAGGGTTGAAGGGAGGGGAGTTGACTAGGTAGAAAAGAGGAATCAAGATATTGCACACAGGTACAGTTCCCTATGATGAATGTGGTCATTCTGTATATCTAAATTTTACCAATAAATTTAATTTCAAACTTCAAAGAAAAACAAAGATGTTTTGTGCCTGCACAAAAATGCTCTGGGTTTGGCTTCACGCAGATTTCTCCTTCTTTTGCCAGACAGCAATAACTTTACCCCCCACCACCACACACTTAAGCAACTTCCCTGCCTCCTTATGCTTTCTTTCCTTCCCTTTGCTCCAATAGAAGGCCATCTTCTACCCCTGCTCCCAATCCTTTTACAGCTCCTCACCCCTGCTAAGGCCTTTGTTCTGTACTCGTTGTTGTCACTTTGTCACATCAATGCTCATTTCACTGGTCTTCCCTACTTTGGCCCCTCAGAAGCACTTACAGAACACTTACTTTCACAGGGAATATTTGTTTCCCTTCGCTTCCATGATCTCACACGATCCCGATTGTCCTTCGCTTCCATCCTTCCTTGCCTTCGCTGGACTATGCTTCTGACTTCTCAATATTTGTTGTAGTTACTTTGGGCTGCTATAGCAAAACAGTAGAAACACAGTAACTTGTACAATAGAAATTTGTTTCTCACAACTGGGGAACTCAAGACCTGACAGCAGGGTGTCCACAAGGCCAGGCTCTGGTGAGGGCCTGCCAAAATGGGTTCCATATTGCCAACTTGTTGTACACTCACGTGGCTGGGAAGGAGTTAGAGAGCTCTTAGTCCCTGTTGCAGGGCACTAATTCCATTCTTGAGGGCTCCACTCTTGTGACCTAATTACTTCCCAGGAGCCCTACCTCCTAATGTTACCAAGCTGTGAATGAGGATTTCAACATATGGATTGGGGAGGGGTTGCAAGCATTCAACTGACAATAATACTGGAGAGCTCCGTTCTGAGCAGTTGGTTTTTAGTATTTTTATATGTAATGTGTGTGCATGTGCATGCACACATGCTTCTGTGTATGTTCTCTTCCATGGTCATGGATGGGATTGCTGCTCTTGATTTCCAAAATCTTGTCTCTGACACCAAACTCCACTCTTGAATGTGTTCCTTTCACCTAAAGTTCCTACAGGTGTCTCACACACAGCTGTTCTAAATAATTTTGAGAATATAAACAATTCAGTTTTTCTTCCAGTCTTATTTATGGCCTTAAATGTACACCATCTTCTTTCTTACACAAGCTAAAACCACAGTCATGCCCTTGATGCGCCTGCCGGCTTAAGCTAGGAAAACCCTGTCTGCTACTTTGTATCTATGAAATATATTTCAAAATATCCACTTTCTTCTGTCCAGATCGCACCATACCTTTGAAGTCAGCAGCATTTTTCATGGGCAGGGCACCCTGACGGAAAGGGGATTGAATCATAATGCTTATCCATTCACATGGCAGGGACTTTCCTCTTCCTCGTCTCTAGCTTTCGGAGAAGAAGTTTTAATTGACAAGAGAAGCATAGAGTATGTTACAGTTGCATTGTTAGAGGCCTAAAGTGACAGAGGCAGGGTGGTGACCAAGCAGCACGTGGCCCGGGAAGGCACCACCCTCCTTGTCCTGAGTCCATGAGGAGTGACCAGGAGATAAAAGTCTTATGAAAAAATATTTAAAACTTAGAAATGATTCCATGTGTTCATAAAAACTAACTCCAAAATGCATCAGCTTTGTCTTTCTAATTTGAATATTTTTTTTACATGTGGAAGTTTTTAGAAACATCAAAATCTTGGTGCTTTCGATGTGTGATGGCAATAAGTTAGATTTAAAATACCCTTTGATAGAAAGTATCTCTTCAAGTGTGAAATTAGAACTTAGAATGAATCTCATTTATGCTTCTCAGTCCTCTTCCTCTTGCAGTCCCACGTTTCCGACTCTCCCATAGTCCAAGGAACTGTATTTTGAGGCATTATTGTATAAGCTCATCATGCCCCCAAAGTAATATACTGCTACCAAGTTAGCACATGCTTATTGCAAGACCTAACAAATCTCTCTCTCCCCTTATTTATTGTCTCATTTTCCTATGAGCACATCTCCTGATTTGTTTTGCTTGAATTCTGTTAAGTCCTCTAGCATATTCTGGGACATTAGAACATGGCCGACGATACAACCAATGATGAGAAGAACACTACCCTCTGGAATGTTCTGCTCAGAGCAATTGTGAACCTCAGCAGTTGCCTGTCCCTGCTCCCTCAATCAGACGCTGTCCAGAGAAGAGCTTCAGCTATGGTTCTTTGGTTTCTCCCTCTATCTTTTATCTAGTTTCCACTATCAAATAATTTTTTCTTATCCTCCTACTCCCAAGAAAACTTTTTTTTCAGTTATTCTCAGTTTTCAGGTCTCTCTGCTGATCAAAATTATAATGCTACTGTACTCCATAGCATATTCTTACTGCAATGCTGTTAGACAAATTTTCATTAGTTTACTCTCTCAAAATCTGTTTTCAACTGATTTCCACTTGTCCTCGTATCATTCTGTTTAAACACCCTTTCCAATTGTTTTTAACCTATTGTGTGACACCACTTCTGTTGTGGAAATTGTGTTTTTTTTCTACGGTTTGTCACGGTATCTCTCAGCGACTCCTTTGCCAACTTTTTCCTGCTTTCTCATATTCCACTTGTGGATTATTTAGAAAAAAAAATCATGGAAATCGTTGCAAAGTTCTTCACCTTCTTTTTGTTCTTATGTATTCTCCAAAGTTAAATCCCTTCTCTTTCACAGGTCTGAAGTATACAGCAAATTCATTATTAACAAGGATTCTGATTGTCTCAATCATACCTCTTGCATTCAATCCAGCTGAGTTCCTAATCAGTGTTCCCTGGTTGGACAACTCTTCTGAGTCCCCTGTGGCAAGCTTTTACTGGGATTCTTCCCTTGAAGTCTTCACCATTAGCTTTCCTATCTTTTTAGGTTCTCAACAAGCTCTTTCACACTTTTTCTTAAGCTCCTCCCTGAACTAGTTCTTCTCTAAAAACAACAACCAGCCGGGTTAATAGAGTCAGTTTGTTTTCCTCCTCCTTCCCTTCTTTGGTTTTTCTTTTCCACACTAACTCAGCTTCTTAGTGCCTTCTGACACTTTCATGGTCCACATTGACGGGTAAACTAGACATTGGCTGTAGGTGTGGTGTGGGCCCGGGAACAACCCTGAAAGGGCGGCCCAGGCAGGCTGGGTGAGGCGGCTCCACTATGTTACCTCAGAAAGGCTTTCTTTTTTCACCAGGCTCTGTTCTTTCCCTCAGCACCTTTAATATCTGGAGTCCCTGTCTGTAGCCTTAGATGAAAAAAAGGAGGCAAGAAAAATTCTTTTAGGATTTCTGCACACTGTACTCTTAATATCATCCCTAAATTGAACCTAGCATGATTTTCCCTCCTTCATCTACTTTGACAGATCAATCCAGGGGTAGCCATGCTGCCTCATCAGCAGTGCCAGCCTCCCATACGGGTACAAGAAGGTCCAAAGGCTGATTTTACTGTGGGCATATTTAAGCTATATTGACTCTGGTATCAATTAAAAATTTAAAAGATCTCAAAATTAAAGAGATCTGCCATGATTGTTGGGCATGATATCACAACCAATGAAAGTTTTAAAGAAACAAAATGAAAGAAAAATTACTTTCGATCTCCACATAGATCTTAAGAAAGACCTAGTTATTCTACATAAGAAAACTGTGAATTATAAGTGGGGCATGGGTGTTCGCAGAAGAGAGAATTTAAAATTACTTCACATGTAATTAATGTGTTCCCTATTACAAATCTTTAGAAGTATTAAAACACGCTGAGAGGGGAAGGAGAAAGATAGTAAAATGTGCTGAGAAAGCAATCACAATTAGTTTAGACATTAGTTGTTCATTCCTATGCATATTTAAAATCTTTAAAAACATTTTTAAACACCTTTTTAGCTCTCTCTGCCACTCTAATGTTTTCTACCCAGATGGATAGCTTCACAAAAAATTCACGAGGCTCTTTTTTCTTGCCAGATTTCCTTTCACGTGTTAATAGCTACAAGTCAGTACTTCTTTACTTCACCAGTGCTCAACTCTTGTCTCTGCAGTGTTTTCCAATTTCCTGCCTGCATGTTCACGCCATGACTTCATCTACACCAAGCCTTCCCCTAAAGCCAAAACTCTCCATTCTTGAAACATCACATTGTGCAGGAAAAGAAAAAAAGAGAGGGTTGATGTAATCCATTTCTCTGTACAATGAAAGAAAGCCTAAGAACCAATCCAATCATGGAGAAGAGAATTCTCCCTCCATTAAAATAGAAATTGGAGAGAAAAAACACATATACAACTATGGTGGAGATGCATTATATTTTCCTTATTAAGAGAAAGTATTCATATTATTTGGCCATGTTCTTGCACAAAAGACAAGTTGAGTGATATTTTCTGGTTCTATTTCCATGGTGTTTTTAATGTAACCTTTCTGCATAAAGGTCTAGAGTTAATCAATATAAATATCAAGTTTAGTGTTTACAAAGCATTTCTGAATGCAATAGTACTGGTTGCAGAGAAAAGTAAATCTCTTCATTATTACTCTTTCAGGGACACTACAAAGTCACTTACTGCCTTAGTTTGGATTCTCCAGAAACATACCCTAATCCAGATATTTCAATGCAAAGAGAAGATGAGTGGGAAAACCGATAGAAACCGAGACCCCACACGGAACCAGACCAGACCTTCTGACAAGAGAGAAGTCTTTACTGGGGAAGGGACAGGGTAGCAGGCTACCTAGCAGACCAAGGTAGCCCTGAGCTGAGGAAAGCGTCGGCCTTTAAGCTCTTTTTTCTGGCGGGGGTGGGGTGGGGTGAGGAGGTGTCCCTGGGCCAGAACAGGCCACGCCCCGAGGGGCAGGGAGGGTGTTCAGGCCAGAATAGCCCAACAGCAGGTGTTGCCCATGTTAGAACGACCCGAGCAGGTGACCTGCCAGAGCGAATGAGGGCGGGGGCAGCTTTTGTGGCCGAGGGGAACTGAAGTGGAACAGGTAAGGGAACTAGAGAAATATTGAAAGTTAAAGTTTTGCCACAAGGGGGGGTGAGGCTAGGTGTCTTGTGACTTATCAAAAACAAAACAGAAAAAGAAAAGAAGTAAAGGATAAATACAATATGAATGAGTTTCTTATGGTGGCTAACTGGAGCCTAGTCTCAGAAGGAAAATCTGGAAAAAAACACAACTTCTAGTTATTTAATACCAAGGTTAAGAAGCCGTGATACTCAAAGAGCAAGTGATATAAAATATTGGTTATCAGCTTTTGAGAAATGATATGGTGGTCTTAGAATAGGGAGATAAGGATCTGGTAGTCAGATCAAGCTTTTATTCCAAGAGTCGCAAGACCTATCGGTTGGAGAAAATGTCAGTGTGGAAGGAGGAGTTCGCGGGCCAGTGCACTGGGAGTTTCTTGCTGCTTCCTTCCCTTGCACAGCTCAGACTCACTCTCACCCCGTATACAGCTTACTCCGACTGGTCACTAATTCAATGTGTTTTGTAAAACTAAGAAGAAAATGTTTGTGGAATAAACTTCCCTACTACCTCAGGAGGTGATCAGGGTACACATTATTCCCTTCCTTTCTCACACACACTGGCTTTTTCTCATAAAGTCTTTCAGTGAGTGTTTGAGCTTATCTCTGTGCTTACCTGGTAGGGTGACCCAGATTCCCATTATTTTCTATTCAGTAAGTATAAATCTGTTGTTGTCAAAATCCAGTTTCTCTTCAATTATATTAATTGTTGTGGGCATTAGAGGGAGAGAGTGATGGCACAGCCTTAGTAGCGTGAGCCCACACTGTGAAATGCGAAAGCCAGGCTAAGAGAGAGTGGTCTACCTATAACAGAAAGGCTTTGTGTAGGCGTAAGGAAGCAGGAAATAAGTTCAGCTGCAGAGAAAGACAGGGAGACAGAGAGACAGAGACGAAGAATGAGGGACAGAGAGAGAGACAAAGAATTTTTGTATTAAGAATTTGTATTATAAGAGAAAGAACAGATCCAGCCTTGTTAGCCCAAGTAGCACTTTTCATGAGCAAGATAATCTTATGGAGAGAGAAAGGGTTGTCTCAGATCTGTCAGACTAGTTATCAATTATATCTTTGCAAATATTATTATTTTCCAACAGAGATACTTTCTATTTTTATAAGTATTCTATATTTGCCTTTCCTTTTTCATTTGATATTGTTTAAATATAATAATTTTAACAAAAAATCTCATCTTCTTATATGGAAGTGTTAATAGAAGCATTTATGAGATCACTGCAAAATCTATTTGTACTTTCCAGAAGTGCTTCAGTTATTCATCCATAACTAAGAAATAGCTACTCTATTCTGTCTCTCAGCGCCAATAACACAAGTGTATGTCAGCACAAAAACATAAGCACAAAACCTTTGCTGCAGCTGAAAAGTCTAGTAACAAATACCTCAGACCTCAAAGCAATACAAAAAATAATGGCCAAAGTCACGCTTGGTAGAAAGACGTGGTGAGATCTTTCATGTTTTTTACAAAGGGCAAAGATGAAAAGAAAAGAATCATTAGTGACAACAAATACCTGCCACAGTCTTAGGGCTTAACAAACTGGGACTCACACCTTCCCAACATTCAACATTAATGCTGCCTTTCGTTCGTGTGCGGAACCTCAGACGTGATGGAAGATCTGTTTCTTGAGCACTTTTTCTCTTGAGCTCTTTCTACAAAGAAATGTTTTCTTCTCCTTCCTTTTTTGAGATGTCTACACCATATTCTCATCTTCACATTCAGGAAATAATTGACATTGTAAAGAAGATTGACTTTGTAAATCTCACTATGTATATGCATATATGCAGGTATAGCTTATATGCAGAACATATTTTTATTCTTAGCTTGACTATGCCTTTCTTCCACTAGCATATATGTATTGTCATACTGGCCTTTCAGAGGTAATACTTAGAATCTGCTGTTCCAAAGGAAAAAAAATATTTGGGGTGATATATGAAGAATACTGCTACTTCTGTCCACTTTGGAGGGTGTTAAGTGGGATAAGCAGCCCCAGATACTTCGTGATCTCACTTATATGTTAAATCCAAAGTTGATTCAGAAGTAGAGAACAGAATTTGCATTTTGGAAGTCTGGGGTTGCATTTTACTTCTGGGTCTTTTCATTTTCTATTCTAGATGTAACTGGATTTGGGCTTTTGAGTCTGTTGCAAGACCCTATCTCTTCAAAGTACTGGGGGTAAGAAGTTGCTGACTATTTGGCCTAGGCCCTGGTTCTTTGATACTAGCCTTTAGTAATGTTTATGACCCTCAGGCAATCTCAGTCAGCGACTGCAGTACAAAGCATGCACTGCACTATTCCACTGGAGGCCGTTGGAGTCACCAGTAGTCACTGTGCATCTGTAGATTTGA
Source organism: Dinomys branickii (assembly GCA_004027595.1). Lineage (NCBI taxonomy): Eukaryota > Metazoa > Chordata > Mammalia > Rodentia > Dinomyidae > Dinomys > Dinomys branickii. The sequence continues at coordinate 22,127 of PVLD010011756.1, forward strand.
GCTGCCTCTGTTATGCCATGAGCTGGGATTCAGGGAGAAAGCACCATTTGCTCTTCCGTCTTCTATGTTGAGGTCCCTGTCTTCACTGTCCCTGTGGGCTCCAAGTCTCACTTCAGACCCTTGCTGGGTTTCAGGGACCCAACTCTCTCCTCCTTCTCTTCCCCACATTACTATATTCCATCATCTGGACTTCAAATCTCAGAGAGGTTGCTTTGCTGCTCACCACTCCACCATCTTCCCGAAAAGAACGTGAGTTTAGCACTTCTCCATCTAACAAGTGGTGTGCTACAGAGCACTCACAAGAGCTCACTGGAGCCAGTTTCCACTTTTCTGAGAGTTTTGTGAGTTAGTTCTTGGTTGGTAGCCGGCCTTGGTTGAGGAATCTTGTAATGCAGTTCAATTGCCATCCTAGCTGTACACTCATCTATATACTGTCTAATCAGGTCTATGTTTGTGAGTGGCTGGACTGAGACCTGGTGCTATGGCTTGTGTCCAGCTGTCACCCTAAAGCCTCATGAAGTCATAAGTGGGGCTTCTTCTGATGTGACTGAATCTTGAGTGTGTGATTGATTCATGGTGCAATGATCTTTGTTTGTCCAAAACAGTGCTCTGGCTTCATCTAGTATATACTATTTTTCTTTAATGGTGTCTTCCAGCTGGCCGGATGCCACAGGCCATTTCCTTGCAACCCTGAAAATGCTATGGTAGCAGCTAAGAGGCTAAGAACTTCTTGTTGAGTTGCTCTTGTCTTCCCTCGCCCATGGAAACTGCACAGTCCTTGGTGGGCTGGGTGGAGGAGATACCAGGACGTTTTCTGAATCCCAGAAGACTGCATAAAGTACTTTTTAATATACTTCATATATTAGTAGAATAGTATATGCATATAATTTATAAATGAATATGCATGTATCAGTGGTGCATTTTCAAATAGCTTCACTAATGGACATGAGCAACAAAAGATTTAAAAACGGTGAACCTGATCAAATCCTCCAGAAGGACAATGTGTGTCTCTGCACCCTTTCCAGGCCTCTGTGCATGATTACTTTCAACAAAATACTTATTTACCAGGTAAATGAATTATAAGCATATCCAATTGACTCTTTAATTACCTGGAATGAGTACATGTATGCTAGAGTAAAACTATTAGTAAAAACAAATTATTCTAGGATTACTTTATTAGACAAAAATCAGTTCATAAATAGTAACATCAATTTGCATATAAACAATCTTATAAAGACTTTTAAGATTTTTTTCTCTTTCAAAATGGTCAAATGCCCCCTTCATCTTCTTTAAACTATTCATCAGTTCAGTTAAAACTTTCCTCAAGTTTGTACAAAGAATATGTCAGTTTCATCAAACGATCACTTTCTAAATTAAGGAGAATCTGAATCAAGAAGGTTTTATTGCATCTTCAAACCACCAAAAACCACTCTTAATGTTCAAGGTCACTACTTCCATTTCTAATCATAAATATAACTTTTAAGTGATTGCATTTCAAAAGTAATTTGCTAAACTCTCTGGTACATTCCCATTTTGGGAAACATGAACATTATTATTGTTACTTAAAAACCTATGTCTTCGTTATAATAGGCCATGTTTTCCTAATTACTCAAGGTGTATAGTTGCTTTATTTTCTTTACTATGAAATATAAAAGTTCTTTTTCTGTGTTTAATGTAATATTTTACATAAAATAAACCTGCATTTAAATGAACCTCTGTATTCGCTTTTCTATCTCTCCCCACTTAGCTATGAAAACTCACCTTTCTGCTGCTAACCAGCTATTCAAACAGAATGGCACGAAGTTTAGCAGGATTGCTGCCTCTCCTGTCTCTCAGTTTTCCTGCCATCACAGCGGGAAAGATACACTGAAGGATAAGTTCAGCAGCTGATCACGGATGCTAACCTTGTTACACAGTCACTAGTAAGGCTTTGTATTTTTTAGTTTACTCGTTCAATAGTTAATATTTAATAAATACCTTCATATCAAATGTTATTACTCAGGAGTAAACACACAGACTTAAACCCTACATTCATGGAGTTCAATGAGTAAAGCAGAGAGATTGTTAACAATTTATTCATTAAGTGGATTGGTACAACTTAGCACGTGTACATGGGAGGTCTCAGTCCTTCTGCGGTTCCTCTCCTGTTCCCCTCCCCTCAGCCTTCCTTCCTCTCCTATTTACCAGGCTTTGTTTCCATTTTATCTTTTCTTCCTCATTTTATCCTCTTCCCACTTCCCACTGTTCCCCTTTCCTTTTAAATGATTTCCTCCTACTTCTCAATATCTGTTACATATTTCGGTTCTTTTTTAAACTTTCAATTTTTCACACCAGAAAAACACTGCACCTATGTACAGAGAAGTGGATCCTTAAAAATAAATGTTAAAAATCCGGAATAGGTACTGTATTCCACTTGCATTCTAGCCACAAACTGATTTAATAAATACCACAAATAAAAATAGAGAATATATTTTAAAACTCATTTTGGATTTGTGAAATAGATGAGAATTAGCTGAAATTTTCCTGCTTAAATTCAAACACTGCCATGCTAATACATTATCAGCAGTATAAACATATCACACCTTACTTACCCCAGCAGCCTTTATCTCAGTATTTTTCAATGCTTCGTGATAACTCTGTATGAAAAGAACAAAGGACAAGCTGGGGCCTGACCATAGAGAACCTCAGACTCCTACTGTGCATTGATGTATAGGCAGTAAGCTGCTACTGTAAACATTTAGGAACATTAAGACAAATCCAGGAAAAGTGAAAGTTGGTTAAAAGCGCTCGCAATGCTGTCACAATTGTTTTAGACACTGTGTGTGTGTGTGTGTGTGTGTGTGTGTGTGTGTGTATCAGTCAAATGCTATCAGGGCATTTAAAAGTTAAATGATTCCCTTTTCCAAAGCGCATCCAAGTTATGCTGGCCAACAAATCCAAACACACTCTTAAGGAACAGAAGTTCCAGGCTAAGATGGCATTTTCAGTGTATGTACCCCTATTTATTTAATATCATCTAAGGAAGAGTTTCTCTTCAGTCTCTGCTGTGCTATATACTACTTTTCTTATTTCTTACCTTCCAGCATAATTAACATAATTTAGAAGACAAGTGAAAACACAGTTTAATTATTACCATTGGTTCTGAAAATATCGTGCAGTAATTCAGTAGGAAGAGAAGCTCCGAAGGAGGACATTCCACACGGAACAGCAGCGTTCAGCACTGTATTTTAGTTTTTCCTTTTCTTTCTTAATAGGCATCCTTGTAAATAGTGTTGTTACAGAGTTCCTTTTACCCAACACATAGGAAATATAGCATTACACAAATATGCAGGTACACTGATAAATTATTTCTACATGTTTAGTTTTCCCAAGGTGAAGTTGGTGAACTCTAAGTAAGCTTCCAGAATAATCTGCAAACTCTTGAGTTGACTGCTACTGTGTTCAGAGTCCCTGAATTGACTGCATTGATAAGTAAATATAAACATAGAGATTTTGAAAGTTTGATTCAAGACCACAGCAATGAAGGTGATAAAACAAGTCACATGAATTTTTTTGTTTCCCACTGCATATAGATACTGTATTTACATTACATAGTGATAGCATTATATCTATAAGAACAAAATTACTTCCCTTAATTTAAAAGATTTTTTTTTTCTGAAAGTGTTAACAATTATCTGAGCCTTCAGCAAGTTACAATGAAAACTTGATGGTGAAAATGTTGATGGCCCCTGACAGATGGCACTGGTTGTTGAAGGTTAGAGTGGCTGGAGCAATTTCTTAAAATAAGACTAACAGTGAGGTTGCTATAACTGACTCTTCTTTTCCTGAATGATTTCTCTGTAACATGATACACAGTAGAACCTCCTTCAGGATCAAAGTTAATCCTTTCAAGGCTTAGCGCTGCTTTATCAATTAAGTTTATGCAGTATTCTAAATCTTTGTTGTCATTTCAGCAGTGTTCACACCACCTTTATCAGGAATCAGTTCCATCGTAAGAAATCACTAGTTTGCCTCAGGCATTAGAAGTAATTTCTCATCCACTAAATCTTACCATGCGATTTCTGCAATTCAGTTACAGAGTCAGGTTCTGTTTCTGTATTGAAAAAGTGTTTTTTGATGTAGCCATCTTCATCAGTAAATTATAACTAGATCATATGGGTCTTTGGCTGTAGCTTCAACACCAGCAAGCACTGCTTCACCTTGCATTTTGATGTCATTAAGCTGGTTCTTTCTTTAAACCTTCAGCCTCTGATAGCTTCAAACTTTTTTCTCACAGCTTCTTCACCTCTTTTAGCCTTCATAAAATTGCAAAGAATCAAGGCCTTCTTTAGATTAGGCCGTGGTTTGAGGGAATGTTGTGCTTCTTTGTTCATCTACCCAGGTTATTAAAGCTTTCTTCATACAGAAATAAGGCTGTTTCACTTTCTTATCATCTGTGGGTTCAGTGGAGTAGCGCTTTTAATTTCCTTCAAGAACCTGTCCTTTGTATTTATAATTTGGCTAACTATTTGGCATAAGCGACTTGGTTTTCTATCACCATTTTCAATGTGCCTCCTTCATGAAGTTTAATTATTTCTAGTTTTTCATTTATAGGGAGAAGGTGCCACTCTTCCTTACACTTGAACAGCTAGGGTCCACTGTAGGGTTATTAATTGGCCTAATTTCAATATTTTTGTGTTTTAGGGAATAAGGAGACCTAAAGAGAAACTGAGATATGAGAAAAAGGTTGGTCAATGAAGCAGTCAGGATATATGTGCATTTATCAGTTAATGTCACCATCATACATTTGCACTACTTGTTGTGCTTCAAAATGATTATGATAACATGGAAGATAACACTGATCACAGAACATAATAGTAAATATTACCATCATGTTTAGTGAAGATCTGCATTGTTTCTAATTTTTTACTACTTTTCATTTTTTTAATTATTTGATCAGTCTTGCATTCTCACATCTGCTAATCTGAGCAACTTTGTTGAAGATAACAATAGTAATATGACAACCATTGTTAATTCCTATCATCTCGTTTTGAAATCCTGTATGATTTATATGAACATCATTCATCTTTTTTTTTTTTTCCAGTACCGGGGATCGAACTCAGGGCCTTAGTGCTTAGCGGGCAAGCACTTACACCACTGAGCTATACCTCCAGCCCCTGTATGATTTATATGGTTTTCACGCTGTTTTGTTGTCTTTCTTGTTGTTCTTTTGTTATCTTTTCTCTTTAAAATAAATTTAAACACCAAATACAATATTACCAAAATGTGGAATACGGCAATAATTACCGATCTGGCACAGGTACTAAATGAACACATGCTGTAGGGAAAAAGGAGCTGATAGACTTGCTCAAAGTAGAGTTGCCACAAACCTTCCATCGGTAATGCTGTGGCATATGGGAGACTCCACAAAGTGAAATGTAATGCAACTAAAATGTTAAGCAGATGTGAGTAAGTAAGTGCATCTGTGACCCAGCAGCTTACTTTGATGACAGGTCCAAGACAGCAAGGCTGAAGTCCAACATGGGCTGCCACGGTTTCCTCAGAAAAGTCTGGGACTGAGGGTGAGGCCCAGATCTGCTGATCCCTCTTCTAAGAAGACTTCAGTCTATGACACTGGAACAGGTGCCTTCTGCCTTCTTTTTACTGTTCCACAACCAGCCTTCATGGTAATACTATAAAACTCACTGCACGCGTCACACTTTCAATCCTAAGTAATTCTAGATCATTTCAAGGAAAACGGCATTTTCCGTCATCTGAGGAGCAAGGTGCCAGGTAAATAATCTTCAAGGAAAGAAGAAAAGTTGAAGAAAGGATAGAAAAAACTAGTATCTTCCTGATTATTCATTACAATTTAGAGATCAAATATTCATAGTATATCTGAGTCAATTCAAGTAAAATTTAGTCTAAATATTTAAAATCTTTTTGTTATGGAAATTTTCAAACACAGAAAAGATTAGATAAACAAAGTGAAAATTAAAAATTACATAATGATATCACCATGACTTATATAATTGTAAACATTTTGCTACATAAGTTAATTCTGGAGTCATTTGTGGCAACTTGGAAGTGAACACTCTAAGACATGTACATTTGGGAGTACATGAAGTGTTAGTGTTGAGGAGTTTTGGCGGAAGGAAACACAGAGGATTCTTCCCCGTGCCTTGAAGGGTTCCTAGAAGTAGGCGGGAATGTGCAGTGACAGAGGAGGAGAGCAGTAGTAACAGGAGAGTGGTTCTAGCCACACGGGGTTTCTAGTCCACATTGTATTTTGAATGAACAAACAAATGAACTACTTCCAAAAAGAACTTGGTATATATGATGAATTAAATATATTATAATGTACATATCTTTGATAGGTGCCAAATGAATTATTTTACAGCAAGTACAGCTAGAGAAATTGCTGAACTCCTTAGATTTTTTGCATGCCTGTCTTTGGTACAGAAATGTTTTAAGATAGTTTGATGTGTATCACAGAAAAATAAGGCAAATTTAAGTGGGAGAAATTGAGGGGAAAATGAAGATGAACAAGAGAAATTAATCATGTAATATATATTTCAAAATGGTATATACTTTCTGGACATGGGCCACAAACATTATAGTTCTGGGATCCAATGTGTAGACAGAAACAGGTAATAGTTACTTGATTAGCATAAATCCAAACTAGTTGCTAAGGAAAATACAAATACTTTTGTATATCGGCTCTTGAAAGAAACTTTTACATAGGTTCTCTTGGAGAACAAACGTAGATATAATGGACAACAACATTACGGTGTGCATAAAAATTAATTTCATCAGCCTAGTTCCTGCAACACCCTTCCCATAAGTTAATATCTGTCACAGGGCAAGTCAATACCAAATACCCTGCAGAAGGGAGCAATAAAACTCAAGCCATGCAGAGCACTCCCTACTGTACTGTTTCCTTCTACGGAGAGAGCAGCTGAAGGAGGATGAATAGCATATCTTTAAAAGTCAATCTTTCTTAAGTTTCTCTCAACAAGAGTTTAATGGAGTTGAGAGTTTAAGAGTTGAGAAGCAGTGCATTGTTGCAATATTGTCTAGAAATATCATGAATGCAGAAATATTAGAAGAGGTGAGTAGAACACTATTTCTTATGCATATGCATAAACCTTGTTGTAAATCCATCCCATTACTCTGAAGTAAGCAGGGAAAGTAACTTTAAACAATTTAGAATATTCTAGGGATGTATACTTTCTCTTACATGATGCACTCTGCCTATTGGTAGATGCAAGAGTGGAAAAAAGAAGAGGAAGAAATATCTGAGTTTCTTCCTTTCTTCATTCTTGTTTTCTTCATATATAACATTTTCCATATTTGTAAATAAGTACAGAATTATAGTATTCCACATTGTAAATGAATTGTCATATATTCTTTGAACTATTCAATAAGATATCCAATAACATCATTTTCCCCAAATAAGCTAATAAAAACAATGGTCTTTGACCATCTATCTTCTCCTATTCATGAGCAAGGAAGAGGTCACAGACAGTTATAGTAATATTGCAGTGAACTCTGTTTATAATACTGGCTCCATGGAGAGTTTCTTATTGATGGTATTCTTTTAGTATAACATATATAAATATCTTTATTAATATACCTGTAATAAACATACCTAAGAAGACAACTGATTAATATTACTTTAGATAATGTAAATAGTACACTTTAGACAATATGACAATATCTTAAGTATATGATTTATATCATCTAAAAATAATATATTTAAGTGGCGTGGTTTTTTTTGGTGGAACCGGGGATATGAACTAAAAATAATATATTTAAATAATTATTTTTGAAATCTAAATTTTCTTAAAGTTTTAAAATTAGTTTTAAAAAATCTTTGAATTTAGTGAAAACTTCAATTTCTATAGCTATGACTGAATCTGACAGATTTTGCATTCAAGTCAAGGTGCCAAACTACGCTTGGTTAATATTTAATTTGTCTGTACCTCAATTATCCAGACAAAACAGTAACTTTTCTGAAAACTAGATTGTTATGGCTTTTGTCTAGATGTCCCCTTAAACTCTCATGGGGTCACAGTGGGGAGTTTCAAAGGTGGCTGGGTTAGGGTATGTGAAGGTAAATTAAGGGTGTGAATGTGAATTAAAGGTATGGAAAATGCAAGCTCCGCCCTGGGTGTGGGTACCAGCAATCTAAGGGCTTATAGCCTAATGGAATATAAAGGGAAATAGGAAGGCAGGTTTGCTGCTGCTCCTTGCTTTGGATGCTTGCTGCCTCCCTGCCTGCCACACCATGGACTGTTTCACCTCTTCAGTGTCCCTCTGCAGTGCTGCCCTGGTTTGAAGCCAGTCAGCTGTGGAGCTGAAATAAGTGTTTCCTCCTTTAACTTTGGATGTTGGATATTTTGTCTCAGCAATGAGAAAAGTAACTAAGGCATAGATAAGATGAAATTAATTATTCAAACAATTATTTATATACTTTTTTAAGGAAATGAAACAGTAGATTCACAATATAAATAAAATAAAGATCAGGGTGGCATATATGTATAATTATGAACAGGCCTAAAACAACCCTGTTCACTCTGGGACACTGATACCACAATATGTCACTTTGCCACCTCTCTGAAAAATTCACAAGTAGGAAAGTGGAGAAAATTAAAGTGAAAAAAGAACAGCTAAAGACTTCAGGAGAGGCACCATGTTTCCTGAGAGTTTCCCAGAAGGAAAAAGTGATATCATTACTCACTGAAGAAATAAATAACTGCGTGCGTCCAATATGGCAGACAACATTCTAGGTTATGTGTTATTATAGGATCAATTTTAAATAACTGAAATAATGCCTTCAGAGAGACAGATAATACTAATCCTTGGCCAAAATATGATATGACTCAAAAAATTAGGCAATGTGTGTACCAAGAAATGTTGACTAATGGCAAGAGTTAGATTTATCATGAGCAAATGAACCACTGCTCAGCTGCATAATGGAAATCTCCCATTGGGATTCCCAAAAAGTTAGAATTTCCTTCTTTTTATTTTCTATCTTGACAGTAAAAGCATACTTTTTACCAAATTGTATATTATAAGATGAACTACATGTCACATCTTAAAGGGCTGCTATAGAGTCAGTTCTTGTCTCTGCTGGCAGGCCTGAGCACATGCTCTCTCCCTCAAAACCCCAACACACACTATTGCTTTTCTTAGTTTGCACCTACCTGCCATCTGGAGCCAGTTGTATACTAGAAAAAAAAACTCTATATAGTGACAATTAAAATTTTACTTGCTTGACAAAGTTAACTAATATTGCATAAGACCTAAAACAAAAGGTTACTTGGGAACATAAACATGTCCGGGCTCCTGGGCCATATGCACCCTCATGTGTCAGTTACTCTCTTTTAGTCCAGCTCCATTTGAAAAACTGCTGTGGTGTCATCTCACCTTATCTCGGGTAAATATTATATTTATCCTCTGGCCTGACCACTGTGAATGATGCTGAAGACAGGCATTCTGCTCTGTCAGCTGCTCGCTGCGCATTTCTCACCAAAATAATCAGACCTAGAAAACATCTTAATCTGCCTTTGCTTCCCACTCACCTGAATGGAAACTTCCTGGGAAAATAAAAGAGGTCACATATAGTTTTACAAATAGTAACTGTGTCTTTTAAAAATCCAATATTTTTACCACAAACACCCTATAAAACATAATTGAACATCCTGAACAAGTAGAAATTCAAGCCAGTTAAGGTGGTTCACACCTGTGAGCCTAGCACATGGGAGGCTGAGGTGGGAAGATTGCTGCCAGTTTGAGGCCAGCCTGGGCTACAAAGTGAGTTTAAACCCAGACTGAACTGCCTAGTAAAACCCTGTCTCAAAAAGAATAAAAAAGAAATTCATAAATATTTATTCAATGAGCAAATGAATTATAAAGAAAATCAACCTGCTTTTAAATTCACTAAATTATAGATTTGATTTTATGATACTATGATATGGTTGTAAAAGTCTACATATATATTCCCTATAATATTTTTATGATTTTGATAGTAGTTTTCTATAATTTATTAAATACCATAGTCACAAGTTTAAATATATATTTTAAAATTACACATAGCAATTGTGTGGCTTGGTGTCTTTCTTCTCAATAAAAACTATTTTGACCCAGAAGATAAGAGTACTTTATTTGGCCCATCATAACTGAGATAGTGCAAGAGACCACATTGACTGAAATATGCCATTAGGCTATTACATGTTCTAACTTCTTTTAATTTTTTTCTAAATAATTATAAGATTATAACAAAAAGTGGAAGAAACACTTTTTATTCCCTCAAGTAGACATGACATTTTGACCTTCATAGTTCATAATTTCCACAAAACCTAAATGGCTATTACCAGTCATCCAGAGTTTTCATAGGTTATGAAGCAATTAAGACCTTTTCAAGGGTTCATAATGATTATTTTTCTTAAAATACTATGGCAAGCAACAAATGACATTCAGCTGTATTTAAGTCATGTTAATGGTTTGATTGGATTACATTCATCATCAGAACAAAACACTCAGAGGGCACATTTTTCATAATCTTTCTGTACAAATTACTGCTGCACATGCATTACTTAACAGACTGTTCCCAGTTACAAGATACAAGGGCACAGAGGTTTCTTTAAACTTTAGCTTGCCTCTGTTACCTTACACTGGTGAATTAATACCAGATTGCCTCCTCAGTATTTTATGCAATCTCTTTCTGTTGCCATAGGGTCTTCATACCTATAAATTTTTATGCAAGGGCAGACCGACTGCAATGAGCAGAAGGAAGGAATTTTGAAAGCCATCCATAAGCATAGCTAAGCCTTTTAAATGAAATGGAAGGCAAGAATAATGAGCAAATCTGTGTACTGGCCTGAGTGACAGGTGCAGATAAAGTCAAGTTCTGGTTATCGAAAGAGGACAGGATGAAGCTTAGTGCTTAAGAGAAGTGAACAGGACTGCGCTGCCTGAAGGCTCCAAACCAAACGCTGAGGTCTAGATGACAGCTTCCATTTGCACTTACTGCTTGCAAAAGATGGATGACAAGCGGTAGATGAAGGAAAAAGATAGCCCTGATCCTACATACACAGCACATTTTAGCAATTGCTTTGGAAATGTTATGGTTATTGTTTTTACATCTTAAAGCCAGATATAGTTCCAAAGAGTAATCAAGTATCTAACCAACATTTTTTTAACTCACAGGAATTGAAAGTATGGAATAATGAAGACTAAGAATATAATGAGGAAAAGAGGTCTGAATTTAAACTAGTTTTTCTTAGTATTTAATATATGCTTGAGCCTATATGCTGCCTTAGTCCACTCATAATGCTGCAGTAAAATAGCTTAACAGGCTAATTTATATTACAACAGAAATTTATTTCTCATGGTTCCAGAGGCACAAGCCAGTTGCATAACCTAACAGAGAGGGTTATTGTCTGCTTCTAAGATGTTGCCTGTTATGTCCTCTGGAAGGGATTGACACTGTGTCTTCACATAGTAGAAGAGACAGAGGGGCAAAGAGCCTTCCCTTCAATCTTGAGTCTTTTTATAAGGATTCTACTCCCATTCATAACAATGGAACAGTCGTGACTTAATCACCTCCCAAAGACCACGCCTCTTAATATGGGGATCCTATCGGTCAGTTTGCCCCTTCCTGGACACAATAGTCAACACTCACACCTTAAGGAGGAAAGGTTTAATTTAGCTCACAGGTGGGAGAATTCAGTGCATAGTCACTTGCCTCCAAGTAAAACCATGCCAGTAAAGCCAATATCTCAGAAACATAATGGTGGAGAGGCCATGGTAGGACAAAGCTGCTTAGTTCATGGTAGCAGCAGGGAAACATCACCTGATAATAATAGGCAAAAGACCAAGGCCACACCTCCATGACCCACCTAGATAGAGCTACTTGAGTATTCCACTAATCAGCTACATATTTCTTCATCTAGTAAAGTTGATAAACAGACTGATAAAGTGGATATTACAGTCTGATATAACTAGACTGTAACAGTCTAGTCCTTGTCTGCTTCTCACTCCAACATTTCTCCTTCAATCATATTCAAGCTCCAAATAAAGACAACAGCAAATTAACACTTCCACTTATCCTGCATATAACCAGAAACATAAAAATTGCCTCCCAAAGGCTCAATAGTTTTAGTAGTTTTCAAAAGTCCTAGTCTAAATCTCTCCTGACACTCAAGGCAAACTCTTTAGGTGTGAACCTCTAAAAAGTGGAAACAAGTTACCTGATCCAAAGGTACAGTGTTACAAGGTAAACGTTCCCATTCCAGAATGGAGCAATGGGGGAAAAGAAAACTCAGACCAAAGCAAGACTAAAACAATCAGGACAAATGCTAAATCCTGCACCTCCACAACCAGCATCTGGGATAAATATAAATTTTAAAAGGCATGGGTGGTCCCACCCCTACGGCCTTGCCAATGCAGCTCACAAATCCTTTCACAGGCTGGTTTCACTTAAGACCTGGTATTTTCCTTGCTAAAACTATTGAGCCTTTGGGAAGCCTGCCTTTGAAATGTGGATAGAAGCCTCTCTGTGCCCATAAATGTTGTATTCTGCATGCCAGTAAAACCATTATCTCATAGACAATGCCAAAGTCTGCTGTTAGTGGAAGCAGCATCCAGGCCCCCTTGGGCCATGGCTACAGTGTTATTTGAGTGCCTGGATCATTGTCTTTCTCACACAGTGGTCCTAGAAACTCTTTTTCAAATCAAAGGGTGCCATAGTGGCACTGTTGAGCCTGCCATGCGTCGGATGTTGCTGATTTCTGAAATGCCTTCAAGGTATCTTTCTTCTTGCCCTGTTCCAAAGTATTTGATTTCTTTCTTAATAGTGCTAATCTCTTTAATAGCTGAACCTTCTTTGGCCCCAATTTTAAACATGGTTCCTTCTGAGCCAAAATTTAAATACTCCACACTTTTTTCTGCTCTGTCTTTTGCCCTTGATTTTTGCTATAAATCTGGCTAAATGTAGCCACCAGTAACCATGCCTCAGCCTTAATGTTATGCTGTTTTGAAATTTTCTGTACTAGATTAATTCACCTTAATTGCAAAGTCTCAAGGCAAGAGTAAATGTAGATAAATTTTCTGCTAGGGTGTAACACACATGCCCTCAAGGTCAATTGTCAATGGAATTCTTATCCCCAAATAAGCCCATTTCAAGGTAGCCTTTAAATTTCTATCAGCAATCTTGTCTTCCCAGATCTGACCAGAATCACCTATCAAGCTATGTTTACAGTATTCTCGGCCTTCTCTAGCCCTCATCTCAAGATGTGTTCAAATTCCACCCCAAAACTTTTCTAAAGTCTTCTAAACCACTTGGTCGGGTACAGCCACAGCAAACGACCCCACCAATTTTGTGTATTAGTGAGCTTTTCCCTTTCTGGAAATGCTACTCAACACTCACAACTGAAAGGGGGAAAGTTCTAATTTAGCTCACTCCGGGGGAGTTAATCTATAGACAGTTCTTTCCAAAGTACAACATCATGATAGAAGTTCATGGCAGGCAGGGAGATGAGCAGAGGAAAAGTCCCAGAGAGAAATGGGCTAGGGACTATATGTAATACTGCTCAGTTATACCAGGAAATGTGCTTTATTGATCTGATAGTGTTTCTTAACCCCATGAAATTGACATATGAGGATTAATTGTCACAAGGATTAAGTGTCAACATGAAATTTAGGAGAGGCATCATAATTCAAAGCTCATGCACTTAGCACCTGAAATGTAAATGAGTCTGCAGTGATATTTTGTTTCTACTACAGTGAGGGGACCACACCTTTTTTGTGTTATCTTTGAGTTATTTTATAGGTAGAAATCATACCTCTTTAGTAGCATAAAGAGCCAATAACTGACAAAAGCCATAAAGTACCTCCTATGAGTTCTGAAAGTAGGTAAAGAAGATTGACTAATGGAGAGCTGTGATTTGCTGTGTTCTGTTCCCCAGTTTGCTGGTGTAGCTTCTTTTTCAGTCAGTGTCTTAGTTACTTCTCTTGTTGAGATAAAACACCTGACACCAATAATCATGAAGGAAGGTTCATTTTGGCTCACAGATTACAGAGGATTTGGTCCATCGACTAGTGGCCAAAAGGCAGGGAGATATGGCAGATGGGTGTGGCAGAGAAGAAGCATCTCAGGGCATGGCAGTGGGATATGAGAGACAGTAGGGGGGAGGATGAAAGATCGACCCTTCCACACCACGCCCCCAGTGACTCACCTCCTCCAAACAGGCTTCATTTCCAGCATTACATCTAGCTACAAACTCATGAGGGGACTTATCCGCTGGTAAGTACCATGCCCATGATCCAAAAGCCCCGCCCATGTGACTTCGTAGGGACATTTGGCTGTAAACCATAAAAATTAGCTGTGGAAATTATCATCATTATCCCTAAATTGGTATAATGCTAATACTAGAAAGAATATTTGACATTATTTTTCAAACTGCTTAATTTTTGAGAATTTAGGATTCAAAGAAATGAAATAATACCAGGTGGTATGGCAAAGGTGGAAGGATTCACACATTTCCACATAGTGGATACTACTGTACTCATAATGTGCTACTCTGAATGGCAGCTTCCACTACACCGTATATCTTTGATTCTGTTTAACTGTCAATTTTAGGGCACATCATCTCATACATCATTAAAAATTCAAATTTCCTACATGTGATCTATATCATCAAAGTATGATGTATATCATTGTATATCACTTCTTCATTTCAAAGATGCAAAATGTGGGAAAACCAGTGTCTTGGATTTGCCAAAATCTATGGTATCCATGATGTAAAGCACTGTCTTAGTTCAATCCAAGTTATAATTAGATCATTCATGGCTATGTAATTCCTAAATAAATTTAATTTCATAAGCAATTGAGATTCTGAAGACAAAAGATTTGCTCTAAATTACATAGAAATTCAACAGAATTTTTGAGACTCGAATGCAAACTTGTGCCTTCCTTAGTGGCAGCTTCTAAAACTTCAACCCTACTTTAAACCAAACCTATTAGGTCACCAGGGGTGAGTCAAGCCATCCTTCCCCTGCACCCACAGATTAAGAGTAGAGGTGAGCAATAGAAGACAATACCAAGTGATCTCTGTAACTATTTCAGATTTATTGGTCTTTAATTACCACCAGTGCAGACAATAGCATATTCTATACAGTATATTATGTTTCTTATTAGTTTCAAGAGAAATATGAATATTTATTTACTTTTCTCCATCTTCTACTTAGTTAAATAGAAAATAAAATTTAAAGCATTTATCAAAATTCAGATCCTCATCTATGCCCATCACAATCAACATTTATTTATTGTTTTGTTGTTTGGTTGGGTTGATTTTCCTTTTTAAAACCAGGCACTTATAAACAAGAAAGTATACTCGAGTACTTTTATTTTACATTAATACTTTAAAATAGGTTTGGAGTAGCAGTACCATTGTAGCAGTAACAAAGTACAGGGAGGGACAGGGGCTCTGGAGCGTGGAAAGGTTGGAGATGTTTTTTTTTTTTTCCTTTAACTGAAATAATGTCAGTGTCAGATGAGCATTTTTCTTTCTCCGTTAAAAAAAAATCTAGAAAACAGGGCAACTATCAAGTAAGAAAAGCTTTTGAAAAAGGAGCCGTCGTATACAGGTATGATATAATAAACTGAAAAAAGTATTTACATGTTAGCTGCTTTTCGGTTGGCTCTGTACGGAGAGCAGAGTTGTGTAGGAGTTTGCTGCTCACATGAAGGGTGTTGCTGTTGTTTGTTTCCTTTGTTATCATCTCCTTTCAGGGTAGATATAATGAGGACTTACGCTCAACGTACAACCACTGCGATGTGGAGACACGGTGCGTGGCGGGAGCAGAGCTGTCCAGAGCGGCCCATGCACAGCTGCTGGAGGAGACGCCCGCCCTGTGCCACTGCCACAGAGTTGCAGGTCCAGGTCAACAAATTCAGAGGACAGCAAGGCCGTCCCAGGGCCACCCAATGCCCAGGGAGCCGCCCCTGCAGGCACATCGCTTCCTCCTGTCAGGGACAGCACGCGGTGAGGACACCTGGGCGCCACAGTGGGCTGTCAGGCGAGGGGCAGCCCTGCCAGACCGAGCTGAGCAACTCTCGTCCCTCTGCAGCTAAACCTCCTGCCACTGTAGGCCTGGAGACAAGGACGTCACACAGAAGCACAACACACTGAAAGCTTTGCTAAAACTAAATCGTTTAGTTTCCCTTGAAGAAATGACTACAAACACACAGGTCTGGAAAAGCAAGGCTGCGTGTTGTGTAACAAAACAAACCTTTTACAAGAGCTGGTAATAATGCCCGCGGGTGGGTCTGCCATGGCAGAGGCGTGAACCCTCATGCATACAGGGTGCATAACTGCAAAATAAAAAGAAAAACTACAAATGGATGCTGTCCGTTTGGCACTGCACTTCAAGAAGTGGGTTCCTACAGCAACCCAAGCCCTCTCAGTAAATCCAGGCCAAAACCCTGCAGATGATTCCACCGGCCAAAGGAAAGGCAGGGTTCTGCTGTCTCTGGTTTCTGTTGCTGCAGCGCTTGCCAGTTTTGAGGCCATTTGTCCTGCACAGGCCGTCTCTGCCTCCCTCAGCTCACAGCTGCCGTGGAGTCAGATCAGACTTGGGCAAAGAGCTCCTGAGCGTTCTTACCGAGGTAAAGTAACACCTCAATTTCAAGGTTGGGTGGCTGCCTCTCATCTACTGAGAAATAATTTTTCAAGCTTGGGGATAAGAAACCTTATATAATTTGCATAAACGGTTGAGAGTAAATGAGATTATTTGGAATAAATGCAAATAACTTATTTTGACAGTGGCAGATTCAGTTGCATTTTCAGTAAAAAGACATGAGTCAGGATTTCTGCACATGACGCCAGAAGACAAAAGACAAGCCCCATGGCCAGTTTCTGGGTTTCTTTCCTTGTGACTCCCCTGTTCAACCAAGTGCTAGAGGGGATTCTAAGCACTCAAGTGCATAGAGGTTGAGCTGCCCTAGAAATCTGTAAAAACCACAGCAAACTGGGGAGTAAAAAGAGAAGGGGCATTTTTTGACAATGTGCATTGCTAAATATATGTTTAAATTAACGGGAAGTAATAGTACTGTTGCACTTTGCTTGGACACGAGGCCTCCGTCAGAAACAAGAGGAGCAATGTTTGTGGAGTGTTTTATCGTCTGTGTCTCACCTACATCCATAAGTAATTTGGAGTTAAAACACACACACAAATACATACTAAAATTATGATGATAAACTAAAAAAATTAAGAATGAAAAAAGGGTAAAAGAAAACAGACTAAGAACAGCTATGAAAATTAAACCCCCAAAAATGTAAATCTGACCTTTGTCCAAATTATAAACCACAAAGTAGAGAAATTATCTTAAGGCACGATTAAGATTTATTAGGAGAAATATTCTTTATGAGAAGCATCAAAATGGAATATAATAATGTTTCTGGACAAAGTCTTGAAGCAAATTAGTAAAGGAATTTCTAACTTTTACTGCATTATCAACCTTTTTAACATGTGATTAAATCTGTCCCAAATTTCCATATGCAAAAATGAATAAAATGTTGAATACAATTACATAGTTTTCGAGCACAGTACTTTAAAACTTCTACTTTCCCTCTTTCAATATGTATAACTTGAAGTTTTAATATACGAGTTAAAACTAAATTTAATTTTTGTGGAAAAAGAAACTCATTTCTCATGTCTAATCTTTCTCTCTGTGCCTGTTTTCAAGGATTGGGCAACATGTACCACAAAGCAATTGAGGAAAACTTTCATTTCTTCTTTGGCCAGCAGTGAGTTTATCTGGATTATCTTCAGTCTCAGGCAGGCCATGTGTTATACGCAGAAGGTATTGAGATGTGCTTTTTCACTTTGCTAAATGATGTAGTTCTGCATTTGGGGGTAAATTCTTTAACAAGCCCCCCATACACATATATACACAATTTTCTATTAATCTTTCTACATTTAAATGTTGGGATGAATTTCTAGCTTTTAATGTCTTTAGTTTTAGAAGTTGGTTGCCTTTACTTCTATTTGAATAAGCCTGATTGCTACTTCAAAAACTGCTTCCAGTCTCAAAACATAATATAATTTATCATAAAATATTTAATCAAAAGGTGCACAATGTACAAAATCATGTAGAAAACCTTTCCTGATATCTCTCACCAATCCTAAAATTTAAGTGCATTTTCCCAGAATTTTAACTATGTTTTAGACCATCATACTTCTGCATAGTCCTTCACACAGATAAACACAGTCATACATCACTTAAGGATGTGGCCACGATCTGAGAAGTGTGTTTTACATGATTTCCTCATTGTGCAAACATGAGTGTGCCTACCCAAAGCTAGATGACATAAGTAAGCAGTCCCCAATCTTTTGACAACAGGGATTATTTTGTGGAAGAAAATTTTTCCATGACTGGAGTGTGTGGTGTACTATTAGGACTTGAGTTTGTTACATTTATTGCACATTTCCCTTCTGTATTTTGTAGTCAGAAATCATAATTTTTCCATTTTTATTTTTATTAATATGTGCTTACAGTGTATAATTATTACATTTCTCATGGGGAGTACATAGCACATCTCAACTTTTTATATTGTCTGGCCCTCCTTGTAATACATAATGAAATAGTTTTGCAGCTCACCATAAAGGAGAAGCAGTGAGAAATTTTTGTTTTCTTTCAGCTGTAAAGTCCGAACTATGTGGTAATGGGAAGCATGGAAGTATGTTGTGTATATGCAGTCTCCTCTACAATCTCATTTTGATTAGTGTCATGGCAGAAAACTCTGCTTCACTAAGACTGGATGTTGGGAATGGAAGCAGACACTTCAGGACTTTTGTAGAAATCTCAGGATATCCTGCATTGACTTTAACCCAATACATTTCTCAAATGTATTTTAAGACTACCATTTTTTTAAAATCTCAAACAATTGTCCTCTTCCAGCATATAGTTAATTCATCTGGTTGATAATAGGCTGTGGATTCATTCATTCCCAATTTTGTGATTGGAAAATAATTAGTGCTGAAACTCACTGAATGCTAAAGTAAGTGATTTTTTAATAGCCAGGAAAAAGAAGTCCCTGGCTCTCTCTTCCAGAATCTCTGCTAATGCTTGGGACATGTCAAATATCCCAATGTTTGCTCATCATTCCGGTAATTCCACTTTGGCCTTGAATACAACCACTCTATATGCCAACTTGAACACATGTGCTCTGCATCAGTCTCCTCACAGAGCTCCATAAACAGATGTGAGTTAAGAGCAGGTACTTTAACATGCTTTACAATTCTAACCACATCTTAAAAAATACAAAGTGTAGGTAACTTTTCCTTTTCTAGCCAGTATTTCCCTATGCATGAAACAGTGTGTCTACTTGCATTAAGAAACAATCTCTATGACCCAAGAAGTGGAACCAGAATGCCATTAAATTACAGCAGCCCTTCCACCGATGCACATACCAACCAAAAATAACCAATTCATATTTCCTGATATATAAATCATTAAGAGACTTGAAATGAACTACAGATGTGTTGCTGAGAACAAGTGTGCACCTAACACAGCCTTACTCACATCCTCCTTAAAGCACATCACACAAAAATAAACATCACTGCCTTTTGTCAGTATGAGGAGGCTCATCCACCCGGGTTGCTTGCACACCACAGTGACCCAGTAATCATCTCTAACAGTCGCACCTCCATATCTTCTACTATTTCATCAATTCTCCTACTTATGGTACTAGTCAAAAGAGAAACACTTTCTGTCTTAGCACCAGGCAGCTCAAAGTGTTTTAGCAATGTATTTAGCCATTAAGAATTATGCTTTTAGTACTAACACTTTAATAAGGGTGAATAGTCTCCAACTACTGAAGCAGTCCAGAAATTTTCATGGATTCACTGGATACCAGATCAGCACACATTACACAAAGAAGGTTTGGAGAAGGTGAATCATCTGTTGCAACATTTTGATATTTTAAGTAAGTCTCATGACATTTCTCTTAAATATAGCTTTCTGTTTGTTGGCCATCTTACAACCTTTCTGCCATCTTGCAACCATTTCTGTCATCTTACAGTCCTTTCTGCCATCTTACGGTCCCTTCTGACATCTTACAGTCCTTTCTTTCCTCCATTTCAAAGAAGCTCCCCAGTTTGTTTTGTACTGATTTTACCTAGGAGTAGCTAATTAGCTTACCAAAACTGTGGCTGAGATGAGTGTGCAGTCTGGAAGAAAAAAGGTGTAAACAGAAGTGACAAATAAAATAATGGGCATGCCATTCATTGACTAAAAAGAGCATCAGATTCTAACTTAAAGCCTGCCATCAGATACAGGTACATAATTCAAGAACATCAACTCATTTGCCACTACAAAGCTTGCCACTAGATGCACCTTACTTGTCTTTTGCCACTCAGAGACAGGGTTTTGATATGAATCTGCAAATAATTGACTCATTATGGACTTTACAGTCAACCCTTCCTGAGAATTTTAATTTGTATTTACAGCCACTTCCTAGTACTAGCCTCAGGGCATCCGTTCTACCTCCAGTTATCAGGCATTAGATTTTCACAAGGAGTACACAAACTCGATCCCTCACATGTACAGCCCATAGTAGACTTTGCACTTCCGTGGAAATTGAATGCCATTGCTGATCTGGCAGGAGGTGGAATTCCAGGAATAACAGTGATGGAAAGGGGCTACAAATACAGGTGAAGCTTTACTTGCTCAGCTACCACTCACCTCCTACAGTGTAGCTCAGAGCTTACATAGTCAAGAGACATCATAGAGGCAGTTAACATGGCTGAAGAGAGGAGGAATCCCATTCAGCGCTACTCAGAGAAATTCAACTAAAAACAGGTAATTGGGAGAAAGAGGAGGATGTACACCCTGAAACCAAAATCAATGTGCAATAAGAGACTCATAGGTCAAGCAAACCATAAAGGACTTACTAAAATAGCCAGCCAATCTACCCAGTTGCCAGTTAATCACCAGATTGGGATGAATGCCCACCATATCTGGGATCTTAAAAGAAGGAGATAAAAGGATATACCAAAATAATGAGACTAAATCAAACTATACAGGATAGATCTGAAATATAAGGTTTCTACCTCTTCGATCTTCTTCCAAACAGAGAACACTCTAACCAAGCAGAAAATTCCTCAGACACACAGGAGTGAACTGTTCCCTCCCCGAAGAGCAATCAGTTTTCCTTTTTTTTTTTTTTTATTTTCTTTTCCTTGCTACCCTTTAATTTTGTGCACCAGAGAGCTAACTGGAATCTCTAGGAACAAGATTAAAGACTACAGGGGTGCATAGTAAATACAACACCTAAATCCTCCACCATATCCTGTGGTTAGAGAACGAAACAGCCTTACACCAAAGGAGTGTGTAGCCTGGGGCTGTCCCCACTCCATGGCCAGGAGGAGAAAGGCGCCTGACAGCACCCCCCACCTCACCAATAAAGTTACAGACTACAGCTAAGTGGTGGTGGCAATGGACCATGTAAAGCAACGTGTGGGAAGGTAGCACTCTCTCCTCAGGAGAAGAGTAAGAATTAGGACTGAGCAAAGTCAGCATTGGACACCAAAGGCAGAAGCACAGGACCCCATAACATCCCACCCCATCCTACAACAAATGACCTGAGAGGGCAGAGAAGTGCCAGTGGAAGAGGAAGACAGAAGGCTGAGCAAGGACCAGGAGAAGCCAAGGGTACGTGGGGCTAGGAACAGCCCCCTCTCTCTGTTTTTAATTTTTATTTTTTGGTACTGAGAATTGAACTCGGGACCTTGTGTTTGCCAGGCAGATCCTTGTGCCACTGAGCTATATCCCCAGCCTCCCTCCCCTGTCTGGATGCAGCACAGCAACAGGGAGATGCTGAGAAAACCAGGGTAAAGAAACAGGCTGCTAAGGGACGTACAGAAAATACTGCCTGAAGACTCCAGGCTTTCTGTAAACACCAGAAGTATCTTGTTTATTAATTTTATTTTATTTTTCTTCTTTCTTTGATGGTTTTCTTTCTTTTCCTTTTTTTTTTGTCTTTTACCTGTATTTTTGTCCCAATCTATTTAGCTTCTTTGCCCTTTCCTCAATTTATTTCCCCAGACTTAATCATATTTTCATATGAGTGTAGAGTCTCTAATTTTCCTGGTTAACTTCAATAACATCTTCCTTGTACCTTCATTTGCTCTCTTCTGCCCTCTTCTCTAGTTTCCCAAAGCTTGTGTGATCATCCTTTGTCCTCCACCCATACTTCTACTTTGTTTCTTTTAAGTTATCTCTGTTCAATCCACTATCCTTCTTATATTTCCCCACCACAGGGTAAAACCTATCCACCATGGGGAAATACTTTGAATACAAGCTCCCTATTTACAATTGATTCAGTTAAATAACTGTAGATTTTGTTCCTCTGGCTTAAAGTACAAAATTAATAGTTACCACAATTTGTCAGTTTCTAAACTGTGCTTCGATGCTATTGTCATTGCTAATTATGCTGCTTTAGCTAGGATGTCATATCTGCTGTAATCAGGTGTTCTCATTTTCTGTAACAATACTGGGAAGCTCTGTGGTAAAAACCTTGCCACACCCCAGCACCAAAGAACTTGGGACTGAGCCAAATATATACAAACATCTCACTCTTAATTAGGAAACTAGGAACTTGGCACAGACACAAACCAAAAGCCTCCTAAACACAGAAGACATCACTGAAGAATAGACTTTACCTAGAAAGGCCTGATACTAGTGATAAAGCTATATACTACAAAAACTTAGAAGGATCAACACAGTAAACAAAATAAAAACTTTTCAAATGGAAAGTGACAAAACAAGTAAAGTGGAACTTCAGACTTCCAGCACACCCAGAGCTACTCCAGGAGAAAATGAGATACAGGAAAATGGAAGAAACAGACCTGAAATTTCTGAAATGATAGCAACTGAAGTAAGGAAAAACTTCGTGAGGATAGAAAGGAAATCAGATAAGAAACCACCTCTCAGGTAAAAAAGGAAATGATAACCATAAAAGGTACTGAAAATTTAGAATAGAGATAGATAAAAGAAAGAGGACCAAGAGAAATCATGGAAATCATGAATGATCGATATAGGAAAGACACAGAATGCATGAAGTGAATTCACACAGACATCCAGGAAGTAAAAAATTTCATTAAAAGCTAGGAAAACTGCTTAAAAGTAACTGAAGATATAGACTTTCAGACCTTGAAGACAGGATCACAACAAGTGACCACAAAAACAAAGATCTCTTAAAAATAACATAAGGATCAGGAAATAACAATTCAACAGCAAGATGATGCAAAAAAATAATTTATTGAGTAATTGGTGTCAATGAAAAAGCAGGAGTCAAAACATATGATATAAAAAGACTATTTGCAGAAGTAATAGAAAGTTTCCCAAGCATGGAAAAAGAATGTGGCATACAGTGAGGCATGTAGATCTCCAATTAGCCATAACCAAAGTAAATCTACACCCAGACATATAATAATGAAGATCCCACAAATTCGGAACAAGAACAAAATGTTAAAAGCTGTTAGAGAAAAGAAACAGATCATCTACAAAGGAAAGCCCATCAGAATCATGGAATACTTCTCAATACAAACCATCAAATCAAGAACAACTTGGAGTGAAGTATTTCAAATCCTAAAAGAAAAAAACTTCCAACCCAGATTGATGTACCCTGCAAAAATATCTTTCAAAAGCAATGGAGAAATAAGATACTTCCATGATAAATACAAAGGCAGAAATGTGTGACCACCAAATCAGCACTAGAGAGGGTACTTACAGGTATTCTGGACAGAGATAAAATGACCACA
The DNA here is from genome assembly GCA_004027595.1 of Dinomys branickii. Classification (NCBI taxonomy): domain Eukaryota; kingdom Metazoa; phylum Chordata; class Mammalia; order Rodentia; family Dinomyidae; genus Dinomys; species Dinomys branickii. The sequence goes on from PVLD010011756.1 coordinate 45,941, forward strand.
GTTCCATGAACAAATACAGAAAGAAACTACTAGGTGTGGTAAGCAATTAAACAAAGGGGAAAAGCAGGGAAGTAACAGCAGGAAAAGAACATGACAAAGATAAGCCAATACAGATCAGTTATAATGATCAACGTAAAAGGCCTCACTTCATCAGTCAAAAGTTAGAGTGGCAGTATGGATCAAGAAAACAAGTTCCAGCCATATGTGGTATACAACAAGCACATATAACTCAAAAAGAAATTCATAGACTTTAAGCCAAAGTATGAAAAATAGTACTCCATGGAACAGAAAGTAAGAAAAAAACTAGGGATAGTTATTCTGTTTGCAGACAATGCGAACTTTAAACCAAGAATGATCAAAAGAGATAAAGAGTAAAGAAGGTCATTATATACTCATCAGGAGACTACTTCAAGAGGAAGAGACAACAATCATAAATATATATGCACCAAGTATGGGAGCACCAGTTATGTAAGACAAATATCAGTAGACATTAAAAGTCAAATGAGCAATAACACAGGTGTAATGGGGCACTTTAGTACACCAAAGTCACAAATATATAGTTCAACCAGACTAAAAAAATCAGAAATATCAGAACTGAACCAAACCTGTGAACAAGTGGACTTAGTAGTATTTACAAAGTGTTCCACTCAACAGTATCAGAAAACATTCCTCTCAGGTGCAAGTAGGACATTCTCTAAAATTAAGAACATATACTAACCCATAGAACATGCTCAAGTAAATGCAAAGGAACTGGAATTATCTCATGCACATTATCTGACCATAATGCAATGAAACTGGAAAATAATCCAAGAGAAAGCCATGAAACTACATAAGTACATGGCAATTAAATAACAACCTCCTGAAGAACCAAAGAGTCACAGATTAAATTTAAGAAAATATTAAACAATATCAACAATTGAAACTGTAGGTACAATATACCAGAACCTGTGGGAGTCAATGAAAGTCTTAAGAGGGAAATTTACAGTGATTATTTAAAATCTCACATCCATGGAGAAATAAAATATTTCCATGACAAAGTATAAATGAAGAACTTTACAAGTGCCAAACCAATCTTACAAAGAGTACTAAAAGATATTCTAGACAGAGAAAAAAAGGTCCACAAATTCACGAACTACAGCAGAAAGGAACTCTCAAGCAGAACAAGGAATTAAACAGTTAGAAAAATTAGGAAACCAACAGCAGTTAAATAATATGACAATGATAAGCCAACACATATCAGTTATAGCCTTTAATGTAAATGGTCTCAATTCACCAGTCAAAAGAAGCAGTCTATTTATTTTTAACAGTTTCTTATTCTTAAAAAAAAGTGATAAAATCAGCATGGTACTGGCAAAAAAGCAGACTTGAGGAACTATGGAATAGATTAAAAGATGCAGACACAAATACAAACACACTCAGCCACCTTATCTTTGAATAAGGTACCAAACGTGTTCTCTGGAACAAAGATCGCCTTATTAATAAATGGTGCCAGGAAAAACTAGCTCTCTATATGCTGAAGACTGAAACTGGACCCATGTGCGTGATCATGTGGCAAACTAAAATCAAAATGGATCAAAGATCTAAATATTAAAACAGGAACACTACTCCCTTTCTTTTCTCTGTCACCTCATCCCAGTTCTTTCCTTTTGAGCAGCTTCCTTCCCTGTCACAGTGTCTACTGTACCTCCTAGATTTTATTCACTTTTTCAGGTTCTTACACTAGTGAGACAATATGGTGTTTATATATGTAAGTTTATTTTATTTCATTTATAAAAAATAAAGAGGAATTATCTATAGCAAATACATCAACTAGCAAGATAATCATTTATCAACATTCTCAATTTTTTTTTTTTTTGGTCTTTTTTGAGACAAGTTTTCACTATGCAGTTCAGACTGGTCTTGAGTTCACTCTGTATCCCAGGTTGGTCTCAAACTCACAACAATCCTCCTGCCTCAGCCTGCCAGGGATTACAGGTGAGCACCACCACACACAGCTGTCATTATCCAATAGACCAGTGGTCATCAAAGGCTGGGACAGAAGCATAAACATCATCTGAAAACTTGTCAAAAATTTTAAAAATTCAGGTCTCTCATTTGAACTGTGAATTAAAACTTTAAGAGTAGGCCAAAGTGATTTGAACTTTAACAGGTCCGCTGGATGCTTCTGATGCATGCTGAAGTTGGAAAACTACTACAATATTTATTTTTACTTCTTGTAACATAATTGCTTATCTCCTTGCTTTTTCAGTGGGTATTTTAAATTTATAAACACATAAACACTTCTATACTTCTATTTGTAAAAGCATAAGCACAGGAATAAATACTTAAACGTCTGTGTAATCTTTTCATTAAGTATACCAGGACATTGACAAGCAAGCATGAATGGCATTGATTGAAATTGTTGCAAGCTGTCATCCCCAAATATCATTTCTTAATTCAAGCAGAATAACTATATGAACACCCTGTAATGTAAGAGCTTTGCAAGGATGCCAAATAGAAATCAGTTGTATCTTTTCTGGCAGATAATTTTGGTGAGAGAAGTTTTTTCTTATAATGAACACATGTGCTGTTATGATTTAAATCTAAAGTGACCCCAAAAGTCCTGTGTTCAGAGACGGGGCTCTGAGGACATGATTGGTTCATGGGGCACTGTACTCCTTCTCAGGAGATTAACCTACTGATAAGTGCATAGTTGAATGTGCTCTTAGGAAATGGGACCTGATTAGAGGTTGGTCACAGGACATGACTTGGTAGGGTGTATTCTTGTCCTCAGTCTTTTCTGTGCACTCCTTGCTTCTTGGCTTCCATGGGTGGAGCACCTTTCCTCTTGTAGGCCTTTCCACAATGATGTGTTTCTGTATTAGTGAACCAACCATGGACTGAATCCACTGAAAACCATAAGTTAAAATAAACTGAAGGTATCCAGTATTTTGCCCAGTGATAGGAAAATGACTAATACTTACCCTAATTTCATAGCTTCATAAGATTCACAAATGTAGATATATCCATTGATTGAAACAAAGATCTGGATATAATACTTGGTCAACACTTCATCAGTAGCTTAAGAATTCTATGACCAAACACTTAATTTGTATATTTATAATTTGTGTATTTGTACAGTCAAACTGGTGGTTGAAGGAGAATCAAAGGATCACCACTCACATCTAGAATTAACATATTAGAATTTTTAAAATTCTTGTTATTTTAAGAGAATGAAAATAAGAAAAAACAAGAAAAATGATACAGAATTTCAAAAAAGGATGATAAGAAATTAACAATTGTTATATTGCATATTGTTATCTTCAGGGAAAGAAAATGCTCAGAAGGAAAGAACAACTGGAATGAGAAAAAGGAGAAAAGAAAGAAAGAAGGGAAAGAAAAATATATACAAAAAACTGAAATAATTATACTACTAATTTCTATTGGTTTATTGAAAGGAATAGTTAATGCTTAATTGTTTGATCAATTTGCTTGCCTATATCTGGTACTTATATTAGAATTTTCAAAAATAAAAATTGTTTGCTTTTACTATGCATAACCATTGCTTACCAGGCAGGCCCACATATTGTTCTTTCAGAAGTTCTAAATAGATGGCCTTTGCCTCAATCTGATCAAGGCCAACTGTGACAAACTGACAGCCAACATCATCCTAAACGGACAAAAGCTGAAAGCTTTTACTTTAAACTCAGGAACAAGACAAGGATATCCATGGTCACCCCTGCTATTCAGAATAGTTCTGGAAGCATTATCCAGAGCAATTAGACAAGAGAGGAAAACAAAAGGAATAAGGATAGGAATGGAAGAAGTGAAATTATCACTATTTGCAGATGACATGATAATCTACATGGAAGACCCCAAAAACTCCACAAGAAGACTCCTTGAATTAGTCAACACATTCAGCAGTGTAGCTGGATACAAAGTCAACACTCAAAAATCAATAGCATTCCTATATACAAACAACAAACAGACTGAGAGAGAAATTAAGCAAACGATATCTTTCACAATGGCAACCAAGAAATTGAAATATTTAGGAGTCAATCTAACAAAATAAGTAAAAGATCTATTCAATGAAAATTACAGTACTCTGAAAAAAGAGATTGAAGAGGATTTCAGTAAATGGAAAAATATTTCTTGCTCATGGATAGGAAGAACCAACATTGTGAAAAAGACCGTATTACCAAAATTATTGTATAGATTCAAGCAATTCCCATTAAAATACCATTAGCATACCACACAGGCCTAGAGAAAACATTCCTTAAATTCATCTGGAACCAGGAGACCCAGAATAGCAAAAGCAATCCCGGGCAACAAAGGCAGGTCAGGTGGAATCACAATCCCTGACCTGAAATTATAGTACAAAGCTACTGTAATAAAATCAACATGGTACTGGCTCAAAAACTAACCAGAGGATCAATGGAACAGACTGGAAGAAACAGCTACAACCACAAACACACTCACCCACCTAATCTTTGACAAAGGGGCCAGACAAACTCACTGTAAGAAGGATAGCCTCTTTAATAAATAATGCTGGAAAAATTGGCTGGCCACCTGCCAAAGACTGAAAATAGACCCAAGTCTATCACCATGCACCAAATTTAAGTCAAAATGGATCACAGATCTCAATATTGAAACAGAAAAACTAAATCTATTGGAAGAGAAAGTAGGTAAAAACCTCAAAGACATATGTATAGGCAGAGAGTTCTTGAACAAAATGCAAACCACATGGGAAATACTTCAAAGAATCAACAATTGTGATCTCATCTTACTGAAAAGTTTCTGCACATCTAGAGAAATTACCAGCAGAGTAAAATTAAACCCACACATTGGGAAAAAACTTTAGCTGACTGTTACTTAGACAAAAGTCTTTATCTAGAACATATAAAGAATTTAAAACATCAGCCCTCCAAATTCAAAGACCCAATCCAAAAATGGGCAGCTGAAATGGATACATGCTTCTCAGATAAAGAAATACAAATGGCAAATAAATATATGAGAAAATGTTCAACATCATCTGTCAGTTGAGAAATGCAAATAAAAACAACATTGAGATTTCATCTCACTCCAGTGAGAATGGCTATCATCAAGAAATCAACCAATAACAAATACTGAAGAGGCTGTGGAGAAATAGGACCTCTTCTCCACTGCTGGTGGAAATGCAGACTGGTGAAACCACTGTGGAGATTAGTTTGGAGATTCTTCAGCAAACTAGATCTAAAGGTCCCATTTAATCCAGCTATTCCCCTTCTGGGAATTTCCCCAGAAGAACTGAAAACATCATATCACAGTGATATATGTGCACCAATGTTTATAGTAGCACAATTTGTCATAGATAAACCATGGAAGCAACCCAAATGTCCATCCACTGAGGATTGGATAAAAAAATTGTGGTATTTTCATATAATGGAATATTATTCAGCTATAAAGGGAGATAAGCTTGAGGCTTTTACAGGTCAATGGTTACAACTAGAGATCATACTCGTACGTAAAATAAATTAGACCTCCATGTATAAGCAATGTATTGTCTCACTAGTATAAGAACCTAAATGAGTGAATAAAAATTAAGAGGTATGATAGGCACTATGAAACAAAAGAAACTGCTCAAAAGTAAAGAGCACCGAGAGAGAAAAGAAAAGGAAAAACAGGAAACTATGTACATATGTATACACAGCATGGCTAACATAGTTGTACTACTGACTTCTATCATTTTACTGAAAGGACCAGTTAATGATTAATCATTTGATCAATTTTTCATGTCTATCTGTTTTCCCTAGAAACTACTTTGAAGACATCAGTATGTAATACCCCAACCATTGTTAATTTCCTAGCACTTTGTCTGTAATTCAGTAATGCTTGTATTATTCTTAAGCTATTTTGTAAACGGATGTCTGTTTGGTAATATGCTTTCCTCTTATTTTTTAAAATAAGTTTTAAAAAATAAAAATAAGCATTATGTCTCAAATTTATCATCATTTAAAATATATTGATTCTAGATGAAAATATATAAAAATACAAAAGAAAAACATGTATAATTCCTTATTTAAGAGGCTGTAGTATTTTTTAAAACACAAATGAAGTATAAAGGCAGCCATAATAATTGTACAATAATCCAAAGGGCAATGCTGTACCAAATTCAAAAACTGTAAAAAAAAAAAATACTGGCCGTATCATGGACTTTACTCTGACAGTTTTGTTCATTTTGCTTTCCTTTGTTTCCATATGTGAGAATCAATGAGTCAAGAATGAATGTGCCCTCTCCATTTCTTAATATAAAAAAGAATTCAGAAAAGTGAGATTTTAGAGTTATCATTAAATGGTGATATTTATTTTGTTTTTTCTATACACTCCCAAAAAGGTGCCATAGACCAAGATCCTACAGCATATTGTAAATCATAATAATATGTAAAGGAGGTAAGCTTACCCACTTTTCCTCTTCAAAATTCTAAGCTACTAAGAAATCTCCTTACATAGTAGTTTTAGGGAAAAAAATTGAGAAGCAACAAATTTTAAATATTTTACTCCCTTGCTTTATTTAATTTGTAGAACTTTGAGTATATAAATTTCTTCTTAAAGTAAAGCAGCTTTGGAAATATGCAAGAGTTTCAAGCAGACCAATGATCAGTTTGAAAATATTAGTTTTGGTTGGAATGAATGTAAAATGATTCATACAGTGTAAAGGCATGGCCACTCCTCTTTGCACAGAGGAGGGAATGTGAAATAAAACTCACTATAAACTGATTATCTTCCTTCCTCTCCTGTATTCAGGCTTCCTAAATTTCAAGTTATGAGTAATGATGAAAGAATGAATTAAGCCCTATGCTGTCTTAATTTAACCATCTGTCATTTGAAACTAATTTTGAAAGGACATGTAGGGACAAAGCTACCAGGATGTCTTCAATGGCAAATATTCCTTTAAAAGTATTCAAATAGAATTTCACATAAAAATAAATCTTCAAAGTTTAGTCATCCACTTAACCATGAAAACAAAACATTGAACCTTTTTAAAAACAAAGAAGCCATATGAGGATTTTAAGCCAGTATGTTAAGGTATGCTCCTTAAAATTTTTTATTGTCTTCTTTTTATTTGTTTTAAGAAGACTGATTTTACTTATATAGCTCTTTTAGGAAGCCAGTCATAGATTAATTAAATTTTTGCACTTCTAGTTCCTTAAAACACAAACAAATGACAACAATGTGTGTATTTACAGATGAAAGCTAAACTTTAAACATTTTCCCTAGAACTTATCTCTTTTAAATATAGTAGATATGATATAATTAAACAGCTCTAGATATGTGTCTGATTTAATTAGGTTTTTTCATTTTAATGGAGTAAATCAAAATCATAGATAAACCAAAATAGGATATAACTCTCATCATCTGCTTTAACAAACAACAAACATCTATTGTCTGAGTATAATTCCATTCCCATAAGAGGAGGCAGACTATGAAATGGTTAACAATGTGTGCTTAGAGTTAGATTTTCTGACTTTGATTTCCAGCTTCACTATATAACCTTGTGACCTGCAGCAGGTTTCCTAATATATCTAAGCCCTCTTTCCGTCATCCACAAAACTAGAGATACTGACAATACCACCCAGTACTGTGGTTGAGGAGATTAAATTGACACATGTGAAACACTTTGAACAGCTTCTAGCACATCATAACTGCTTAATGAATAGCAGCTAGTAGGAGGTAGTGTGCCAATACTGGAATGCTGCAAGTGAATTGCAAACAAACTTATAAGATCTCAAAACAGATGAAGTCAGGGGGCTTTAAGGAAAAGCATTGAGTGTATGTAAGAGAAAATATCCCTAAATTTTAAAAGCTGAACCTTCCAGGAACTGACCCTGCACAACAATTAGCATTACAGGTCCTTTCTTGGGGGTTATCCAGTCTGCATACCATGGTTAACAATAAAGACTCAAGCCCAGACAGGTACAGAGAAATTTCAGATAAATAGATAGATATTATTCAGAGGAATTTGTACCCATAAAGTAAAAATAAGCTTCAGTGAAAGAACAGTGAACAGGAAAGAACTTTATAAGTCTGTTTTCTTAAATTTTTAAAAATTCAGTGCAGAATTGAAAAACAGGTAAAAAAAAAAAAACAATTGCTGAGAATTGTGATAACAAATCCGAAACACTTTTTAAACTTTTAGAATTTAGCAGAAGCAATAATGTGATTCACCATTAAAGGATCTATTTCACTAAAACATAGGAAATCTAGAAGCCTAACTATGAAAAAAGAACGATAACAACTTTAAGCCAGTTGTTTCATCATTGCTCTAATGTGTCTATTCGGAAGATGAATCCAAGGGTTCCTAAGAGGAGAATGTGCCTGGAGGGTCCTTGCAAAATTTTGTTCATCTTTCTAATCTGACTTAACTTGGAAGTAAGAAATGTTAAATGATAATGAGAAGCCCAAAGGAAATTTTAAGACTCCACTCCGTGTAACTGTGTGATGAGCCCGGGAAACAAACCTCTGCTGCCCCCTCAGTAGGGATTTCAAAGAACAGAATCTGGGGATTGCAGTGTCACCTCCCTTCATTGGAGGCAGTGTTGACAGGATGCCGTGATTGTAAGCCAAAGTATTCAGCTACCCAACAGTGGAAGGAAGAGAAAGCCGCTGCTGACGACCGCTGCCACTGAAACCTGTGAGAAAGGCTTTCCAGCATACACGCCATCACGCAGTGGGAGGGAGTGAGGCAGAGTGCTGCTGAAAAGACGGTCTTAAACCTGGGTTCTTGTTTCTTTAAAATATTCCTTCCATATAGTAACATTTGCAAGCATCATGTAGCATAACGTTTAATATTAGTTCTAGAAGATCTACTTTTTAAAAAAACTTTTACCTGTCTGTCCTTAACATGCCTCCATGTTTCCCCTTGTGAATCTCATCCGCTCCTTCTTCAGCTTGCAGTAGTTCCTTGAGGATGTAGACAACAAATTTGGGGAAATAATGAAACTAAAAAGATCATGTCTTGCTGATAAAATATGGCTTTGGTGATACTCCTAAGGTTTGAAACTGAAAAGAAATGACAGTAATCCCTCATTTTAGATAAGGACACTGTAGGCAGAAAGGACAAAAAGAGATGTAAACAGTTACAAAGTGCTGTATGAATAAGTGTGCCCCAGAGACCCATATGTAAATCTTGCTCTCGGTGTTGGAAGATGTTGTGGACTCTAGAGTTGTGGGAAGTCTCTAGATCATTGAAGAACACGTCTTCCTAGGGGATTATGAGACCCTGTTCTCATCATCCCCCTCAGCTTCCCATGAGCACTTGCTCAGAAATAACTACTGTCATGATGTGCTGCCCTCACCAGACATTTGAACCATTAGTGCTGCCCAATCTTGGACTTGAATCTCCAGATCGTGAGCAAAAATAAACCTGAAACTCACTATCAATCTCAGTTAAAGTGTGTGCTGCTTTTGCAGAGAAATCTGCAACCAAGGATATGTGTCTGCTTGATTTCTACCCACTTTATACAGTTACACTAGATTATGATTCATAAAATAGTTTTTGAATTTGTGTCAAATACAACTTGGGTTTCCCTCCAGCTCTGTTTAGCCCTACCTTCCTCTTACATCCTATTCCACCTGCTCGAAGGTAGAGACCCAGCTTCTGCCATCATCACTTAAATGACAAGAGCCATCAGTGTCTCATTCTCACCCAAAAATGAACAGGCTGTGGCTAGCCTTCCAGGTACTCAGTGCGGCCAAAACTACAGTATTCTACACACTTGCTTAACTGAACCCAAAAGGCATGGTATCCTCCAATCACTTCTGGACTCATTTGAAATGTTAATTTCACAACACCACATCAGACCTTACTGTAAGATTAATTTTTAAAACTATATTGGACAATACTAAAATATAGGCCTTTACTGATAAAAGTGAATTTTGCCTATCAAGCTTGGCTTATATCCTTCTAAGACTTCTCCAGACAGCTTCTCTAACCCTTTTCAAATTCCACTTGCAAGCCAGTTCCAAAGGCTTCCAAACCTCTGTGGCAGATAACAGTCACAGAGATGACCTCCCTTTTTGTACCAAAATTTATCTTAGTCATTTTCTCTTCACTGGGCTACAAGCCTCAGTAGCCACAATTTAAAGAAGGCAATGCTATTGTGGCTCAAATTTTCAGTACATAGTCAGATAGCTCTGGTGTAAAGATGCTACAGGGAAAAGCATTTGCTGGTGGAAACTTGCTCACTTTATGGCAACCAGAAAATACTGAGAGAAGACAAGAGTTGGGGACAGAGATATGATCTTCCAGGTCACACTCCCCCCAAGTGACCTAACTGTAGCTAAGCCCCAGTCACAACTGCAAGTCTGCTGTAGCACTCCCATAATCCCAAAGCCCCACTTCTGAATCCGTGAGGCTCTTGGAGGACATCTAGACCTAAACTGTAACAGAGGTTGTAACAACCACCCGGTCGCTTGATTGCCTCATGTCAGTGGACAAGCAGTCAGAAATACGAAGTTACAGCAGGAGAGGGAGTCTTTAAAACCATGTTTACAGCAGCAAACTCAGTTTACAGCACAATGGGGCAGAGGGCAGTGTGTCTGAAGCCTAAAGAATTCACTGGGGCTTGCTTTCTACTCCGTGTCCAGAGATCACTGTCATTGGACCAGAGCAACCACAATTCCAGTGAAGTTGGAGAAACTTAATAACTCTGACCTCTTGATGATGAGGGTCCCTCAAGGTAAAACTAAACCTTCAAAAATGGTGTTGAATATCAGTGACAGCAGTAGGACTAGAAAGAGCAGAGGACTCCATTTTAGTTTGAGTTAGAAATTGTTTTTCAGAGATCATAATTGGCCACTATCTTAAAGAGGAGTCTCTAATTGGCTAGATGTGCACTTCTCCTTTTGAGGATGAAAGGAAAGCACCTTGCTCTTACAAAAAAATGGAGGTATCACAGTACAGGGTCACAAGACGGTATGTGGTACAAGGGGGGGGATGGTAGAGGACCCAATCTATGTGTCTTTCCAGATTTTCACAGCCTTACCTGACTTCTGTTCACTCAGCTGCTTAGAAAGCCTTGTTATTGCCCTACTTTCTAGGACTACTCTGTGTCTGCCACTCCCAGGATTAGGTCTAGACTGTGCCAATTTCTGTTATTACTGAGGCAGGAGCTTGGACTCCCAACCAAGATTCCCACTCTTACATACTCTGCTGTTCACTTTTTTTTGCGGTCCCGGGATTCAAACCCAGGACCTTGTGCTTGCCAAGCAGGCACTTATTTCATTGAGCTATACCCCCCAGCTCCATACCAGTGAAACTTAATCAGTCATTTGAGTGAAGTAAGAGACTCCTGCAGAAGAGGGCGGATCATGAAGGCACTGCCCTCGTCGGTGGGGGTGGGACCCATCTGAAGAGCAGAGGTCAGTGGGGGCGCGCCTTTCGAGGATGTCGCTCAGGGATGCTCTTCCTTTGTGTTCTCTTTACAGCTGCTTTGGAGCGGGCAGTTCTGGTCCATCTTGTCCTCCTACCATGACGTTTCTGTCTTGTAGTCTGCCAAAAATGAACTAAAACCATGTGCCGAAGTAAAGCTATTCTCCTTTAAATTGTGGGTGCCAGACATCCCTTCGCAGCGGTGGTGAAGCTGACTGACACAAGCGCCATGGTATGGAAAGTAGGGTAGGGATTCCCATAGGAGTTCTCTAAACGGGTCAGGTGACACAATGAACAAGTTTAAAAGACAATGATGAAAAAACTAACAGATTCTTTTTTCCTTCTCCCCAGACAGACTGGTCCAAAATGTGATTCTCTACAGCTTTCTTCTTTCACAGCATGAAGAAACGAGATGCTTTTGCCTGAGGTCATACCCGTTTGGTAACCAGCCGCCTAATATTTGCTGTTCCTCCTTCACTGCGTCTCTTTTCTTTCCTTCACTACTGACCCCCTGGGTTTACACTCCCCATAAGGCATTACCAAGGAAAGTTTTGCCTCAAGCTCTGTTTTCGAGAAAGCCTTGGCTAAGAATAAACATTTTGAGCCACTCCTTCAGGAGAGGCTCTCTGTAAGTTGAAAAAAATGTTTTCCAGACTACTTCTTTGAATTTACCATAAAAATGAGTATTATGCTACTTAAGGACTATATTAAAATAGATGAATAGTCTCAACTAATACTTGCAGTGAAATAAAAATGTCGTGTTAGTCTCATATTCTTTGTCCTTTTGTAATTTTCAGTTTCACATTGTATTAAAAGTATACTTCTTTTTCATGCTGTTATTTGCTTTACCAAGTATCTATCACATTTAATTTTATTATGTAATGTCTGTGATTGAAATATTTACATGCTGCAGAAAAACTTTGATGGTACCTTTTTACAATAAAATATATTTTAAAATATTTCTCTGATACACCAAGTTTTTAAAGGGGTGCATCATACTTAACATTACAGAATATAAGCACATGTAAAAACACTGCAGAATATGAGTACAGAATGCTTAATATTTTTTCAGTTCCAAATGTATCCAAATGAACACACAGCACTCATTTTTGGAGAGTTAAATAGAAACAGTAGTGTTAGTTGATACTTTCTACCACCTCCAGATTACTGGATAAAGAAAGGGTCACACCATCAAAAGAAAATTAATGCGTTAGCGGGGAAGACTAAGAGAGTGTCAGATTATAAATTCCTAATTTATAAGAAAAATTTAGTTTTTTTTCTTTCAATTGGTTCAGTTGAAGCCTTCTAGTACATTTAGCCATTGAACACAGTCACAGTGACACACTGGAAATGACTTATATTTTCATTAACAGGGTGCCCTATGGATGCAGAGAAACTAACTAAATTCTAAAAGGATGTGTCTAGGCCTTCAGTCTCCTCTTGTGGGCTGGATGTTCAAAGGACAGGAGCTTGCCATAGGTCACTACAACCGAGCAGAACAAATGAAGAATTTGTAACTGTGCAGACTCTTAAAAAGAAAGACAATATTGCACTCCTCCGTTTTAAAATAAATTCTCAGTTGGGCTTTTGGAAACTGCTTTCCCTAGGAGACATCAGAAAACTAAAGGATGCTTTTCTATTAAGCAGGTTCCAACACAACAAAAGAAAACATACAAGTCAGAGAATATCAGTGGAAAAATCCTCGCCAAGGTGGTGATGTCTTACCAGTTGCAAATTATGAATCTAACAGTGAATGAACAGATGTGTACTGCCTCAGGGAAGGAGTTACACGTTCACCTCACTTCCCTCTGTAGAAAAATGGGTGGATTATAGAACATTCTCTCCTTTTCAGTTTTGACACAGTGGCCTTTGATAAAATTTCCAAATCCCCAAAAACAGGAGTTTCCTTTCTGCTAACTCAGGCTTTTTTACATGAAGATAGCCATTATAAAAGCTTCAAAAGTATTCTAAGTGTTATCAGTACTGGGGAATAGTTCTCCTTTGATTTAATCAAATAAAATACACAAACTTGCACATCTGTTTAGAAGATCAGGTACCCAGATCTACACAGTTAATAAATAAAGTATTTACAAAGTCTTGATTTGTAATAATATTCCCTATATTAAAATGTGTTTGAAGGATAGGAAGAGAAACAGTAACTTTGAAATCAGCAGTCTATTTGCTTCAGTAAAGAAAATATCTTTATTTTTAGGAGTTAATAATTAGGAGGTAAGGGGAAGTAAGAGAGAGGAACCAAGTGGAGAGGTTGCACTGGCCAGAATAAAAATAGATATAGGCTGTGACAGAAGCTTGGAAACATATAACTATCACTGATTGGAAGTTTGGCATCATAGGGAGACAGGAGAGAGAAAAGAGAGAGAAAAGAAATAGCATATTTTCTATTTTTAACTGAAATAGGCAACATCAAGCAGTAGCCTTTCTAAAGACTCTATAAACCAGCTTCCTGGACATGAACTCCTGGAGAACAAGGTCTGTGTCTGCATTTTATCTCTGTCTTCAACTCGTTGTACAACATGTCATATAGAAGGTGCACCACAGCAGTTTACTGAATGAATAAATGGCTATGAAGCTATTGGTGAGAAGGGACCACCAGGGAGCCCAACACAGAGATACGAGGGAGTTAGCACATGATGGACATTATTCTGTCAGTTGTCACCATGAACAGAGCAACAGAGACACACTGCAGCCCAAGAGAGCCCTTCTGTTTAATTTCCTGTCTCTGCAATTCAAATTTTATGAGATTTCCAACAGAAGCCTTCTCATGAAAAAAGAGAGAGGTGCTTGTACTTTTTGTATTTTAATCACTATTGAAATAAAAATTCGTTTCTTGAGATATTGCGTTATCTCTGGAAATGGTACCGCAGAGCATTCCTTACTCGCGTGTCTGTAACTCAACCGTGCGCCCCTACTACTCCATGCTCCCTTAGCGCCCCCGTACTTTACTGCATGTTCCCTGAATGGTTGTTCTGCTAGGAGCTCAGTGTGACCCCGTCCTGGGGACATTTGTTTGCAGAATCACATTTACTCTATTTACTCCTGCAGCTTACAAATTCATTGCAACCATTTGATCACTGAATAGCTTGGGAATATATCTTAGACACATTTTATGTTTATAATTAAGAAAAATACTCGCTCGGACCCCAATCTGTAGAGATAAATCTTCCTCATCTACCACAGAATATTTCAGTGGCTATTTGTTTGAGGGATTTTTATGTCCCCCAAATGCCAATTCAGAACAGAACACAAAGTCATTACCTAAAGCACAGCCAATTGAAGTGAGTGTTTAAAGGACCTTGTAGCTTTACTTCCTGTAAATGACATTCACATTGTTTACTATTTAACGCACTAGTACTGGGTCAGTCTGGGTGCTGTCATAAAAATAAATAAATAACATTGCTCACACCCCTGGATACTGCCCACAATGACCCTGTAAAGAGTGAACCTGTCCCAGGATGACATGCCAGTCATCACACACGGAATCACCAAACCCAAGTTCTCCTTTGCAGGTGACTCCAGAATGGATTGACACCTTTGTTTTATACAGAGTTCTGTCACTCCTAAGTCTGATCATGCTTATTCTCTTGCTTATGATTTCTTCTCTCCATTTTGGCAAAACACCCTCATGAACAGTCTCCCTATTCCTGCCTACCCCCAGAACCCTTAAGGCCATATGTCACCAAGGGAGTGGATTTATCTATTTTAGAGAAAGAATTAATTTGATCTAGAAATGAATGTTCCATATATGCTATCCCTACATATATATATATATATATATATATATATATATGTTTTATTAAAGATTCTCTTAGTATGACATCTTCTAGTGAATAGTTACATGAAACTAAATTTTGGTCAATGTCATTAACAAAATGTCATACATATAATACATATATTTACACACACCTCATCTGGCCCATCCTTATTGTTTAAATATTGGCAGACCTCATGTGCATCCTTAACTTGCTGTTGTGAAAATACTAGAAGACCTCAACCCAAGGAAGAACCTCACAGCATAACTCCTCTTGGCAGATTTCCTCTCTTAAGTCTCAACTACCTTGCAAGATCCTTTTGCTTCATTTTCAGTAGTACAGTCTCATTATCCTAATGGCCCCTATTTATTCTACTTACTCCCTCACATGTACACTATTCCACCAAAACTAATTGCTAATGCTGTGAAGCTTAATGTGAAATCATGCCAAGAAACTCTATTGTAGTCATAGATAGCTGTTAATCTTCAATTCTCTGTTGTTAGCAATAAAGTCATAGAGACATATTCCAGGAGAAAGACCCTCTGGGAATCTACCTTTCTTGTCTATGTAAGATTACTCTACCTCCCACACTCAGTCCTCTGCTGTGGAAGGTGTAATTAATCTACATCACTGAACTCTAACCATTGTGGGAATCATTAGCTGAGTGATATTCTCTCCTACTACTGCCTTCTCTAGATCTCTTATGAGATCTGATTGTCTGTTAACTAAACGACAATTTAATTTAATAACATCAGTTATAACGCTATTCCAGGGTGGACTGGGTAAATTCAAACTGTCTTGCACTCATTAAAATATTAGCTCAACTAAAGAATTAATCCTTTTATGAAGGTCAATGATTTAATTGGGCAAAACTAAGAAAATTCCATTTATTATTTGTTTATTTATGTATCAATAAATGATCAAATACATTGACCTGGATGACCTCTTTTCAGACCTCCACAACACAGGCCACAAATATCTCTCAAGAAAAAATACTTTATCATCTCTACTTGGACAGAAAATAACTTTATACATATGGTAATTTAAATGGTGGAACTTATGTTTAGCCAGAGAATAAAATGTCCCAGTCTCAAAGTAATTATTATAAAAGTAATGGAGAATGAAATTGAGTTATAATTCAACCATCAATTTAAAGTGTGTCAATAATTCTAAATTTGATTTAAAAAAATAACTCACTAGTCTACATACCAGCTCGAGTGCAGCGCACCTATGCTTTTGTATTTGTGCCCCCTCTGTGACTAGAATACACACCTCTCATTATTATTATTATTTTAATTATACAGCGTTATGGGGGTACATTGTGATAACTTGATAAATGTATAAAGCACATAATGATAAAACCTGGGCACTTAATGTTCTACCTTTTAAAACATTTGCTTTTATATTTAAAATTTTGAGCAACATATAGTAAATATTTGAAAATGAACTGTCCAAACCACTAAAGTTATTGTCAGGCTGGTTGGAAATGTCAGATGGACTAAAGGTCTCTCTTTCGGGCACTTATACTTCCATGCAGTCACTGCTGATGTCCCCTCACTCCTGGCCCCTACAGTCTAGGATGGGTGTTTCTTCTCTGATGCTTGAAAACGTATCTTTAGAGGTTTAGTAACCTAGAGTCAGAGGAGAATGGAGCCAGCACACCTCCAAACAATCAGGTATCTTCTGTCTCTCTAGTGTACATTGCAGAATTTGCTTTAC
The DNA here is from genome assembly GCA_004027595.1 of Dinomys branickii. Taxonomy (NCBI): domain Eukaryota; kingdom Metazoa; phylum Chordata; class Mammalia; order Rodentia; family Dinomyidae; genus Dinomys; species Dinomys branickii. The sequence goes on from PVLD010011756.1 coordinate 62,819, forward strand.
CCAGTGTGATAATCACAAGATCTTCCCAGTGCTGGACTTATGATAAGATAAATCAATAGCATTCCTATACACGAACAACAAACAGACTGAGAGAGAAATTAAGGAATAGCATCCAAGAAAATGAAATATTTAGGAATAAATCTAACAAAAGAGGTAAACGATCTATTCAATGAAAACTGCAGTACTCTGAAAAAAGAGATCGAAGAGGATTTCAATAAATGGAAAAACATTCCCTGCTCATGGTTAGGAAGAACCAACGTTGTGAAAATGGCCATACTACCAAAATTGTTGTACAGATTCAATGCAATTCCCATTAAACTACCATAAACGTACCTCAAAGATCTAGAGAAAACATGCCTTAAGTTCATCTGGAACCAGAAGAGACCCAGAACAGCAAAAGCAATACTGGGCCACAAGGTCAAGTCACGTGGAATCACAATCCCTGGCCTGAAATTATACTACAAAGCTACTGTAATGAAATCAACTTGGTACTGGCTCAAAAACAGACCTGAGGATCAATGGAACAGACTGGAAGATGCAGCCACAACCACAAAAACACTCAGTCACCTAATATTTGACAAAGGGGCCAAACAAGCTCACTGGAAGAAAGATAGCCTCTTCAAATAAATGGTGCTCAAAAAATTGGCTTGTCACTTGCTGAAGACTGAAAATAGACCCAAGTCTATCACCATACACCAAACTCAAGTCAAAATGGATCACAGATCTCAATATTAAAGCAGAAACACTGAATCTATTGGAAGAGAAAGTAGGTAAAAATCTTGAAGACATAGGAGTAGGCAGAGAGTTCATGAACAAAAATCAAACTGCAAGGGAAACACTTCAAAAAATCAATAACTGGGACCTCATCTTACTGAAAAGTTTTTGCACATCTAAAGAAATCACCAGCAGAGT
>PVLD010011757.1:0-63736 GCA_004027595.1 Dinomys branickii
AAATTTGCATGTCTGTATATGGGTCCATACATCTACAATTCGAAGATATCAATGGATAAAGCAACAACTACTGTTGAGACCATATCACCTTGTCTATAGATTAGTTGTGATTGTACTATTTTCTATGATAATGGGTGTCTGTTTGTCAATATGTTTTTGTACTTTTATGTTTCTAAAATAAAAAAATAAAAAATAAAAACCCCAAAGAACAAAAGGGAAGATACAAGGTCGAGTGCTCATAAAGAGCCCCCAAGGCTGTGCTCCTTCCAGCGTGCCGTGCCCTGTTCTGAGCCTCTCTCCACTTGGCTGTCTGCCTGTGTCCTTCAGGGCACCTGAATAAGTGGCTGCTTCCTCTGGTGTTGGTGGGCAGGTGCACGTGTTCACAAGGTTCCTCTCGTGTCTGCGAGCGGGTGGACGCGTGAACAGGTTTCCTTTGGTCTCTGCGTTGGGTGGACATGTGCACAGGGTTCCTCTGGTCTGTGTCAGCGGGTGGACGCGTGCACGGGGTTCCTCCGGTGTTTGTGAGCGAGTGGACGCGTGCACGGGCTTCCTCTGGTGTCTGCGAGCGGGTGGACGTGTGCACGAGCTTCCTGGGTCTCTGCGAGCCTCCATGGCAGACTAGCAAGCCAAGGAGGGGTTACAGACCCCCTTTATAGTCAGTCGGTCGAACCGCAAGATGCGGCCTGGGGCTGTTGGGGGCGTCGGAGCGGAGGACGCCTTTGCGGGACTGAGCCTCGTCCTGCAGGGCCCGGCGCCGTCTCCGCGGGACGAAACCCGAGCAGAGCGCGCTGCGGGGACCTGGGGGCGCGGGCTGGGGCGACACCGCGCGGGCGGGGCCTTCTGGGCACCTCGAGCCGCCCGCGCAGGCTCGGCTCCCGCGGACAGACTCTCTTCCCTGCGGGATGCCTGGTGTCTACGGGCCCGGCCCCGCGCATCCCGCTCAATTTCCTGCTCGGGTGGACGAGCCACAGCGCCGCGGTCTCTGCCCGCGCTGAGGCGGGTTGTGCTCCGGCCGGGAGGCTGCCTGGCGTGCCCCCTGCTGGCGCCGCAGGGAGACGGGTAGGCTCGCTCTGCAGGCGCGTGGGCCACAGTCCCACCCCGGCCGGCACAGGGCGCGAGGGCCGCAGAGCCGCCGCCTCTCAGCCTGGCCCCAGCCAGACGCCCTTCCTCTCACAGGTGCCAGGAAAGAAACCTGGAGCAGGTGAAGGACGGGTGGAGTGTGTGTGTGTGTGTGTGTGTGTGTGTGTGTGTGTGTGTACACGTGTGTATGTGTATGTGCGTGTCTGTGTGTGTATGTGCGCACGTGCAAGGATGTGCATGCATACGCAAGCTACGGGAAGGGGGAATGACGTGTTCTCCTTAGTAGTAGTTACCTAAAGATACCCAGGTTTAGAAATTACATCAACTTTTAAACCATAGAAAAGTGGCACTGCAGCTTTTAGAGAACAAGAGTTTCAGTCATGTGACATGAGGGCTGTGCAGATAACAAACAGAAATGGCTGTGGTTAGGCAGGCCCCTTACTTCTCTGAGCCTGCCTCCTCAGCCAGGAAAATCACGACTCAAAGCCATCTGGCTGAGCTATAAAAAGTTCTCTTGTCTAAATGCAAGAGCCAAAGGGTCAGCTCCTCCAGAGACAGCACTTAGCAGCACTGTAGCCTTGAGGGAGTTCATGAACCTCCCCATGCCTCCGTTTCTTCATCTGTAAAATAGGACAGCAACTGTCTTTGTGTAGGGTTTAAATATTAACTCTGAGTAGTAGGGTTGTGGGTGAATGTGGTGTCCCCTGCGAAGTTGATGTTGGAGTTTAACCCTAGCTGTGGTCTTGAGAGAGGGCCTAGTGATTATTCCAGGAGGCTCCTTAAAGAAGCTTCAGCAAGAGCGCACTTTGGCTTGTCCTTCTGACTCTTTCACCACTTGAGGACACAGTGCTGTCCCGTGTGGATGGTGCAATGCCAAGGCTCACACAATCCTGGAAGTGGAGGCTGGGCCCTCAAGAGACACCAACCCAGGATGTCTTGACCTGGGGCTTCTCCCACTCTCTGGCTTTTTGACTGGAGAAGCAATTAATTCCTCGGCCTTATGCTCCCACTGTGATGCCCGCTGCCACAACATGACACAATGGGGGCACCGTTACCAGAGCTGGTGCCACACTGTTACAATTTCAAACTCTGAAACTATGTGCTAGATAAGCCTCTTTTCTCTATGAGTTACTCAGCAGCAAGTATTTTGTTACAGTAACAGAAAACAGACTGATACACACCAGCACTGTTCCTGCTCTTGAGGACCCCAGGGCACTTACCTGCAAACATAGACAGTGACAGTGTAATCCGAGGAGTCCTGTAGAGACAGGTTCAAGCCCTATAGAGTGGTGGATAAAAGAATGACCCATTTTTGGGAGAGGGAACAGAGAGGTCTTCACAGAAGGAAGGCTATCTGATCTGGGTTTTGGAGCAAGCATAGAAGTTCTCCAGGATGGAGGGCTGGGATGAGAGGGAGAAAAGGTACTTTTCATGGAAGGAACAACTTGGAAGTTTGACAGCAGTTGATGTGTTTAGAAATAGAAAGCTTCTGGGTGACTAATCCATATGGCATGTACAGTTGCTTATGACACCTGCTGTTTTAAAAGTCTGTCAGCTACAAAGAAAATCTGTCAGCCCGCTGCTGCCTGCACCATTTGAGCTGCCTGCCACCCCCCAGCTCCCAGCTCCCCTCCTTCCCTCCTGCCGAGATCGCTCACCATCCGCTTTAATTCTGGTCCCTGACTTCCGTCCTCCAGCCCTCACTCCCACTCTGGTTTCAGCCGGTAAGGTTATCCAGTCCTCAACCACCAGAAGGAGAAAAAAGATCTGGATATTCTTAGTGCACTTTCTAGGAAGGTAGTTTAAATATCAGTGACACCAAGGACGTTATTTGGGTCCGGATTCAAACACACTTTAAAAAAAACCCAAATCAAATAGAAATCTGAATGACTAGTTCAACATCTTAAGGTGTAATAATGTTTTTGTGGTCATGTTAAAAGAAAGACTTTATCTTTAGAGACACATCAGATATTTTAAGGGTATGAGGTCTGGGGTTTGTTCCAAAATGATATAAGGGGAAGGGACATGGCCAAAACAAGACTGGCAAAGAGTTGATGACTGTTAGCCTGGGAGATGTACAGGTAAGGGTGACTGTGCCAGACTCTCTGTTTTTGCATGTTTACATATGTATTATGTCTGAAACACTCCGTGTCTTCCCAAAAAGATATGTCAAAAATCTAACTACTCAAATATTTGTTACTTCTCAGTAGATATAGTGAAAGGCAAAGAAACTGCTCAAAAGGAAAGAAACAACTGGGATGGGGAGGAAAGAAGTGGGGAAAGGTATGTGTATACACACACATAGCTCAGATCATTGTACTGCTAATTTCTATTAGTTCATTGAAAGGACCTGTTAGTGCTTATGCTGTTTGATCAGTTTTGCACTCCTATATCTGGTAATCTGAGTAACTGATTTGAAGATAACAATATGCAATATAACAACCATTGTTAATTTCCTATCGTCTTGCTTTGAAATTCTATATTGTTTTTATTGGGGTTTTTTGTCTTTTTTTAAAAAAAGTTCCCCACTTCTGAAAATGACCTTATTTGGAAAAGGTTTTTGTGGATGTAATCAGGCTAAGAAGAGGTCATTAGGTGCCTGCAGTGCATCGTCTTTATAGAAACGGGGAGCTGTGGAGAAAGACACACGGGGAAAGCCACGCGGGTGGTGGACGGATGCAGAGACTGCAGTGGCAGCTGCAGTCAGGGAGCGCCAAGGATCAGGGCCTCCGCCATCAACCAGGAAGAGGTGGAGGGATTTTCTCCTGAAGGGAGTGTAGCTCTGCTGACACTTTGGTTTCTAGCCTCCAGAGCTGCGGGATGATAAATCTCTGTCAGTTTAAATCACACTTTGTGGTTCTTTGTTATGGTAGCCGTAGGAAATAAATACACTCCATCATACAAAGTTAAATCAGTAAACATTAACTACTTTCCTCTCTTAAACTTTTCGTTTTCAGTGCTGGGGAATCTGATTCAGGTGTGCTCTAGCACTGAGCTACATCCTCAGCCCGTTTTATTCCTTATTTTTAGGTAGGGACTTGCTAAGTTGCCCAGGCTGTCCTTGAACCCGTGAGCCTCCTGCCCCAGCCTCTTCAGTTGCTGAGATTATAGGTGCACCACAGCTCCTTAAATCTTTTCTGCTTTTTCCCCGTTTCCTCTTTCACCACACCGTAATCTAAATACCTTTATAGTAGGTCTACATTGAGTATGACACTTTGTTACTTTGAATAAGGAGAATGACACAGAGCAGAAAACCCAAAAATTTGGGATTGTTGGCTGAAGTAAGGAAGGACTCACAGAAAACCAGACAAAAAATAAACAGTAACCTCAGATCTGCACAGCCCCTTATAGCTTGTATTGTGGCTAACAAATCATGTTTCTCTGAGCCTCTGTGGGTCTCTGGGGCCATGCGGTGCGGGTTTTGGTTCTTGCACCACCAGCAGGCTACCAACAGGGAGGAGTCATGCCGTACTAGGGGCTCCTTTCGCTCCTGGGTCAACCTGCACTTACTGTAGCAGGTGCCACACTGTTGCCATGGTACCCATCTATGGCTACAGGGAGAAGGTGGGCTCCCTGCGGTACCTCTGGATCCTCTGGCTGAACACCTGGCCTGCCGAGCAGGTGCTCATGGGAAGCAGCCAGAGCAACACTGTATCTAAGGTCAATCTGTACAAACATGGTAAAACTTCTCTTTGAGAGCTAAGAAGCCTTTTTTGGGTGCCTGCTTGTTTCAGATCTGTTCTCCGGCTACTTGGCCTCTGTTCCTACTATTTCGGGTGGCCTCTGAGAAGCAATCTCGGGGACTCAAGCTCAGGGCTTCCTCTCACTCGGCTATGGCACTGGATATGTGTTTGATACAATGTCCAAAACTGGGCTGAGCACAACACAATTACTATTCCAGGGTAGATATTGTGTGTGCCTCAGAAGTGTGATTCTTAGTGGTGAGGCTTGAGCTTTACACCTAGTTTTAAAGAAAGAGCAAGAAAGTACCACAGTACTGTGGGTGTTTAACCAGGGACCTGGAAGGATTTCTCTCTTTGCTCAAGGGAGGCCGTCAGAGCTCCAGATAGGCATGTTCAGTTGAAATCCTGAAGAAGGAGGAGCCAGGGATAGGGTTTCATGCACATGCAGGCTGGTTTCTGCGGAGTGTCTTTCCTTAGTGGTGCCAGTTCAAAAGAAGGGAGGGCTTCAGGAGGCAGAGTTGCCATGTGAACATGTCACTGATACTTAGTGGTTTTAGCAGAATAATACATCATTATTTTAACTTAGTGAATTTGTCTTTCAAAAAGTTTGGGTGATTTTTAAGATCTGAATTTCTGTTTAAAGCTCCTCTAAGAGTATGCTTCTATTCTACTCTCACAATTCTCCAAAGTAGGCACTACCTGGATTAAAAATTGATGGAGAACATGACAAGGAAACATACCCCCCCATATGTTCGCGTACGCCTCGGGAAAGAAGTTGGGTCGCCTTTCTTCCAAGAGCCACAGGGTGGCAGCATTGTGCAAGTAGAACGGAAGGTTCCCCCCGCCCGCCAAAGCACTTGCTAATGACGTCTTCTTCCTCCGCGGTAGTGTAGTGTGCTAGGGTTGTTGTCCACTATAGGCATTTCACAGATAAAAACCTCAGCCAGGGGCCTGGAAGAATCTTGGACAATCTAGCAGTTATGTAAATTTCTTGGGCCAGTGCTGATGTAGAGGCTGTAAAGAAGAGAAATACTTTTTGTTCAGAAAGTGTGTGTGTGTGTGTGTGTGTGTGTGTGTGTGTGTGCGCGCGCGCATGCGCATGTGTGTCTGAGAATCCGAAACTTTTTATCTGAAACTTCACGGTCCAAGGTAGGATGGCTATAGGAGTTTAGATGTACACTTTAGGGCCTGAGGAAATACAGAGCAGAAACCTGCTGCAGTAGTGCAAGAATCCTAACTATCAGTGATGTTGCAACAATACCGCGCGTCAGGAGCTTGCAGGCCTCCGCTGACTGCTGTCGCCCTGGAGTTCTGCCCTGTAAAGAGCTGCCGCACGTTGACTGCCGCTTCCAGGGAGCCAGGGTCTTTTTTTCTTTTTTTTTTTTTTCCTGGAAAATGCTCATCACTTTATTTTTATTTATTTTATTTTTTTATTTTTAAAGACAAAAGAATGAATGGAGACGTATGAACCAGAATAAACCATAAACAATACCCAAAATACAAAATTATACAGAATGTAGTAGGGAATTAGCACTGGATGTTGTATTACATAATGTTATCTTCACATTAGTTATTACATAAACATTAAAGGAAATACCAAATTATAGAGAAGATAGTAGGAAATTAGCACTGGATGCTGTATAATATAAAGTTATTTTCATTTCTGTTAATACAAAAACGACTGAGGAAATACAGAATTATAGTGAACATAGAAGGGAATTAGCTCTGGATGCTGTCCTACATAGTGTTACCTTCACCTTTGTGACTCAGTTACACAGATGATGGCCCATTTGATCATTTAATTTTCTCTTCCCTCATCTCCATTGCCCTACCACTCAATCAGTCTTCTTCCCTGTGATAATAACTATATTCCTGGGTTTATCTAAACCCCTGGACTCTCACCTTGGGAAGAGATATAGCTGCTTCAGACTATACTATAACATACATGGGTGTATACAAACTGCCATGGTCGGAGGTGGAAAAGCACCTATGCTCACAGCAGACAGCCCGGCTCCACCCCATTGCCGTGCTATGGGTGGGGGTGGGTCCAGTCCCTGGGGTGCCCTCAGCAGGGCCCACAGCGGAGCAGCCGCAGGGCACGTGCCCCCATTGGGGCGCCCCCAGTGACCCATTTGGCTCTGTCCCGTTGCCTCAATGCTGGAGGCCCTTTCTCCTCCTCCTCCCTCCTCCTGATCTACAGTATTACCATTCCCCACCCCTTGCAACTGAGCATTGGATGAACTTACAGTGCTTGGTATAAAGGCTTGAAATCTACCCGGCCTGTTCTCACTGTGTTATTTCAGGGCATGAACTGAGTGTAAAGATTAGTTCTAGAATAGAGTTGGAGGATTTTCTCGGGTCTGCTGTATAGAGTATGTTGTTGTTTTTCAGACTCCCGGTCTGCTGTCCCTCATCCAATTTGTTGCTATGGGTTCACGCAAGGTCCACATGTACAAGCTGTAAGGAGACCCTCTTGGTGCTCACATTAATAGTTTGGGGTGAGTCCTGGAGACCATGGATTTGTCCCATTGTTGCCAGGAACAGGTGGTGCTTGCTCAAGCCGCCGAGACTCAAGGTGCTCCCAGAGAGAGTTCAGGTTGGGAGCTGAATCCCGGCAACCCAGCTCGTGCTTCTTGCCTGATGTTGGAGTGAGAAGGGCGTGGAGCCACACAATCCACCTCCATCTGCATCTCCGTCCCGTTGCGGCACTGGAGCCCCCGTCCGCTCCTCGGCCGGATCCCTGGGAGCCGCTGAGGCTCACCGCTGAGGTTCCCTGCTGCTCTCCACCAGTAGCTGCTCACCCAATGGAGAGGCAGCGGGCCACCCCCTCAAGGCAGGCACAGAGCCAGGTGTGGTGGGCTGTGTACTAGTTGCATTGATTCTCTCCAGGCGCTGATTAGGAAGGTTGCCGCAGGGTGGGGACTCTGCCCCAGTGGCTGTCGTAACTTCTCATCCTCACACTGGGTTCGACAATTTGCGCCCTCCCCTCTCCAGCCCTGGACCAGCTCTCGGAACTCCGCTCTCCCCTGGCCGAGTTGGGAGGCTTCCGTGAGTGTGGGTCTCCGAAGCTGAAGCTCTTTCCTTTCTGTCCTTCACATGTTGCTATATTCCTATATTCCTTTGTCTGAGTGACATTCCTCCGGGAGGTTCTGTCTCCACTGCCTACCTGGTCGCCATCTTGAAGTCCTCTCGTAAAATTTATTTATTTGTTTCTTTCTAATGAACTGACCATTATATTTCTAAAGTTCTGAAATGGCCAACAGCCCATAGAAAGACACCACTTTAGGCTCCTGCTTGAAACCAACAGCTTCAGAAAACTGCTGGCCTTGATTCAGGGCCATGGCGCCGGGTCTTATTTTCTCCAGAGTGACAGTTTTGCAGAATGGGATGAGAAGGGCCCATTGCTGGATTATAACTCCCCTCCTTGTCTCATTTCTGTCCCTGCTTTCAAGATTTCCAACACAGTTGTATTTTCTCAAATAGACTCCCAGCATGTAAGTCATTTTAAAAACTGCAGCTTCCTCGGTCTACCGGGCTTACTGAGTTAGACTTCCCATAGTAAGGCCCAGGGATGTGTTTGCACTCAGCTCTTCTAGGTGGCTTTTAGTGTCTGACGGCCTCTGATGTGAAAATAACCTTGGGGTGTGTAGGAGTGAAACACCTGTGTTTACGAAGGGTGTGTGTGTGTGTGTGTGTGTGTGTGTGTGTGTGTGTGTGTGTACAAACCACAACAGCCCCCTAGGCATCTCAGAATCCTTCAGTCAAGCCTGGCTACAACAAGGCTGAAGTCCAACTGTTTGTGGTGTCAGTGAGGAACAGAAAGTAACACGGATTAATTACTGTCAGCATTCAGGCTGCACTTTGCTTTGTGGGGCAGAAAGGGTAATGGGGGAAGATGGACGACTCTTGCCATCTAGCAGAGGTGTATACCTCCTAAAAAGCAGTTATTACAACCGTAACCCTCAGCTTGAAATTCCTTTGCCTCTTCCCTTTGAAATTGCTGTTGTTACAACCATTGATCCTCAGGTACTTTCAGAAAGGGTTCTCCCAGGGATCCATTTTAGCAACAGCTTTAGAGACCAATAACTAATTCAATAGAAACCCAGGAATTGAACAGCAAATATAACCTGTAGCAAACATATAGTAAAATGTAGACACTCTGTCAGTTACCAAAGAAAAGCAAATTAAACAAAAATGAACGTACTTACCTGGTAAATTAACAAACAAACCAACAAACGAGCTGCATGTGACTATGAATGTAGGTGAAGGTTCCATGATACCAGCTCACTGGCTTGCTTCCTTCCTTTCTGTTTCTTTTTTTCTTTCTTTCCTTTTGAGAGACAGGGTCTGTGCAGTTCAGGCTGGCCTTGAATCGTTATGTAGCTCTGGCTGCCCCTGTACTCCCAGTGATCCTTCTGCCTCAGCCTCCGGAGTGATGGCATTCACAGGCGTGTGGCACCATGCCCAGCACCCCAGGTTTCTCATGCACCCCAGGTGGCATTATATATTGGCACAAGGCTTTGGGAGCGCAATTTAATATGTTAAAAGCCATGAAAATGTTCATATCTGTTGTTTTGATATAATATTTGGAAATGTGGATCCTAAGGAAATAACACAAAATTAGAAAAAAGCTTTATCACAGAGATTTATCACAACATTCCATGGGGGACTCACCTAAGTGTACAACAGCTGATTCTTTAAATCTGAGGTAACTACTGCCTTATTATAGAGCTATTAAAAATCTTAATTATGAAGACAAAGGAGTACATGAAATTACTTTAATGGAAAATGTAATACATGATGTTTCCTATGCATCTTTGTTTGAAATAATGACTTAATTTTTAATGCAACTGTGTATTTTAAAATATGTTGCATTGACACATGGTAACTTCAGGTTTATGGGGTACAGTTAATGTAACTATATATATATTAGATTATATGACTATGGGACAAAAAGGGTGTGGCCTGTTCTCAGCTGCCAAGATGGGGGGCAGAGAGCAAGGCGGGAGGCAGTGTTTTCCAGAGCTCCTTCCTTCAGGGCAATGGGGGGCCTGTGCTTTTGGAACAGCCGAGCCTCAGGTCTCCTTCAGATCCTCTCCCTCTTTTCGGGGTGGTGCTGGCTCGTCTGTCCCTTGTAATCTCTCTGTATTATTCTCCTAAATAGTCTGTTTACTGAATCTGTTTAGAGTTGTTCTAACTTGGGCTTCTTGCTGAGATTCATACTCTTTTAGGGGGGTTATCAGGAATTGAACTTAGGACCTTGAGCTTGCCAGGCAGGCGCTTATGCCACTGAGCTGTATCCCTGGTGAGATTCATACTCATATAAACACTGTGATGCTGTCCTTACTTTAAAAAAGTTACTTTGTGGTGTCTTGTGCAGGCTAGACAAGTACTCTACCAGGTTGGTCTGCGTCCCAGCCTGACATTGGTATCATTTTAAAAATGTGGACAGCTTGGCATGGTGTCTGTTTTCTTTAACACTTGGGGGGCTGAGTCTGGTGGATCATCTCAGTCCAGGAGTTCGAGACTGGCTTGGAGAATGTAGTGAGACACCATCTCAGCAACAAACAGCAACAACCAGCGTTCATCAGAACCTGCGACATGACAACCTGGAAGGGTTGTGGCTAGAAAGTGTTACAGCTTTGTGTGGGGTTTTGGACAGAAAGACGAAAACCCCTCATTGCCCAACAGTCCAACTTTTCCCTCAGCAAGAAATCCTTACCCACTATAGTCACAGTGATAGATAAGAAGGAGCAACTGAGACATTGAAACGAGAATGCAAGTAGCAGGTTGGGCATTCTATGCAGACGATCTTGAGACAAACGGTTAGAGGGTTATTTTCTTTTTAATGCAGCCTAGAAAAGCAGTGGGGAGGGGAAGAATGATTCAGAAAGGCCACTCGAAGGCAGTGCTGATGTATTAACGCAAGTCAGAAATGAGCAGCTCTGGAAGTGTCCATCTCCCTGAGCAGTGGGCACTTTTCAAACCCGGATGAGTATAAACCAAGATCAGGTTCTCCCGAGTGGATCTGAAGGACACACTGGCTAATTTCCATGGTGAAAATGGGAAGGCGGAAGCAGTGAGCAAGCATCTGTGAGTCTCCTTGCCCGCATTTTGAAGGAATTACTTGCTAAAATGAATCTACCCCCAAGTGAGCCTTGGAAGGGAGCTGAGACTGTGCCGTAATACATGGAAGCCCGGAAAAGGGCTCAGCTGCCACCTCACCCCGGAAAGTCCTGTGAGCCAAAGCAGAGGCAGCGAGGGCTCCAGGGCCTCCTGTCCCTGCCGTGTTTATAAACGGCACCTTTCACGCTCCAGCGGGGGCTCTACACCTCTGTAGCCCCAGCCTGTGCTGTCATTTGCATGAGCCAGAGGCAGTGCATACTATACCCAGTTTGAGTTACCAGAGCCTGTGGTCACAGAAATTATTCCTGGCACATCTTGAACTGTTAATAAAGACAGAAGATGTCATGTATAGAAGAGTTTGTTTTGAAGCATTTTTTGGGGTAATATCAAAAGATTGGAAATAACTTTTATGGTCATCAGTGGAGATTTGGTGAAGTAAAATTATGGTCCATCCTTTCTGAGAAGGTGAGCTCCAGCTGCCTGGTGCAGCTCCTTTAGCGGAGGCCACATGTGAGGAGCACATACATCTTTATACAGACAGACAGGCTACACCGTTAATAACAGAAGCTAGGTTCACAGCCTTTTGTTTAGCATGCTAACATCTGTGCAAAATGTACGTATGTTCTCCTATGTTCACAGTGAACACACTGAGAGGGACCTAGGGACTGACACCAGGTGGCTTCTAGGAAGGGACAAGAGGAGGGGTGAGAGGCAGCCACTGTGGTTTGGGACAGCGAGAATATCTTACTTATTCAATAAGCGAGTTAATCATTCAATAAAAGGATTTTTCTTTATTTGTGTTACTATAGAATAAGATCTCTAGCTACTCAGGAGGCTGAGTCAGGAGTTCACTTGAGACCAGGAGTTTGGTGCCAGCCTTAACAGCATAGCAAGGTCCTGTCTCTTAAAAAAAGTATGTATGTTTCCTGGTGTTTCGATATGCAAATATTTCTCTAACATATGAGATGTTCTAGTTAGCTTTTTTGTGATGTCCCTTGAAAATGAGTCGGAAGAGCAGGCATGGTGGTGCATGCCTGTAATCTCAGTGCTTGGGAGACTGAGGCAGGAGGATGGCTGAGTTCCAGGTTAGCCTGGGCTACAAAATGACTCAAGGGCCAGCTTGCATTACATGGTGAGACCTTGTCTCAAAAAACGAAAAAGAAAATGAGAAATGAGCCACAAAAGGATGAACATGAATTAATTTTGCTCACATGTAATATTTTAAACTCATTCGTGTGCATAATCTCAAATCTGTCTGTGTGCACCATGATGGGTCCGTGTGTTCCAAGTTAACCCTTTGACCAGCCAAGTGTGTGTTTGGCGGGGCGGACGCTAGTCTGTCCGGAGGGAGGCGGTAACTGGCAGACTTCTCCCGCGGAGACGTGTTGGGGAGCGCAGTAGTATGAGGGATGCTCGGAGGGACGTTTGGACCAGACCCTTGTGTCCTCGCGTCTGAGGCTGGGGCGTTCTGCTTGCGACATGGGCTCCGCGCAGGGGCCTCGGTAGCAGCGGCCGGCTCTCCCTCTGTACACAGTGTCCGGCCCGGGGTCAGTGACCCATCCGGGCGGGTGATTACAGCGCTGGCGCGGCCCGGACTGGAGGGTGATCGCAGCGCAGGCTGAGCACGCGCGGCTGACCCCAGCCCCACAGGCGCAACCAAGCTGCGCCACCTGCCCGCGCCCTACACAGAAGCCGGTGCTCGCAAACGCTAACTTCCTGTCTCCAGTGTTCCTACTTTTGTTGTCGTTGTTTCTCGAGACAGGGTCTCACCATACAGCCCAGGCTGGCCTCAAACTCACACCCACCCTCCTGCCTCAGCCTCCTGAGTGCTGGGATTACAGACACCAGGTGGACGCTTGCATGTGAGCATCCAGAAGACGAGTGCATTTTAGAGAGGAGCCGTGTGCACGCACCTTCTGGGATGACTTGCAGTAAAACACGCCTTCAGGTCCTTGGCTGGAAGGAAATACACTTCCCAAAGTCTTCACAGTGTGATTCAGGAGATTTCATTAGGATAAAAGCTGAAGATTTATGGGGCCCTATCTTGGTTACTTTTCTCTGGTTGCTGAGACAAAATACCCAATGCCCAAAATGAAGAAAGGAAAGATTTATTTAGCTTGCAGTTTGTGGAGGTTTCAGTCCATACTTGGCTGGTTCTGAGGCAGAGTGGCACATGACAGAGGGCAAACGTTCATGCCAGCAGCACACAGCAAAAAAAAAAAAAAAAAAGTCAGCAAAAAGGAAGAACTGCTGCAAGCAGCCTCTTTTTCTCCCTTACCTTGTAAACAGCCTACCCCTACCCAAGGGGCGTGTAGCTGTCACACAGTCTCCATGCCCTCCACTTCCCCAGTCTTAGGATGTACACAAAGTAAGCACCCTGGCTTCCTGCTGACTCACTCAGCCAAACCTCTAGACTCCCTAAGTTGACACAATGTATAAACCATAACAGGCCCTGAGATCCCCTGTAGGTGGCTTGAGCTGGGCCCCACCTCTGGTGCTGAGCAAGAAGTTTTCCAATCCCAGTCGCTTCTCCATCTCCCCATGACCCCAAGTAGCAGTCAGAGTCCAGGGCCAGACACATGCTCTGTCGCTGGGGTCTGCAGAATGCCGGAGCCAGCGCTGATTGCTGGCCTTGCTCACCCAGGGCTCCCTCACAGTCTACGCCCGGAGAAGCTGCCAAGGCAAGTCTGAGTCTACCCTGTCCATCTCTTCTCTGTTCCTGATACTGGGGTTGACTGTCCTCAGACCCAAGACTGATGAGCGGGTGTGGGGAGGCGGGAAGGAAGCAGAGCGAACTCCTGTCTGTGGCCTCCAGTCTAGGGTAAGTTCCACTGATCAACTTCAGGCAGGCTGGGAAGGATGTGAGCCATTGGAACACAGGCTAAAAGCTCTCAAGATTTTTCCCAGCAGGACCTCAGGTTGTCTATTTTACCTGAACATTCCAGGTCTGGAATGTCTGTTCAGCCCCTGTATGAGAAGAAACTTCAGTCATCTGCACTCTCGGTAAAGAGGGCCTGAGACCCTCTGGGGACCAAGTTCTCCAGAAGTCACCTCTCCTCCAGCAGGGACTTGGAACTCGAGCCGCACATGTCCCAGGACACCCTGGCCCTCCCCATTTTCACAGCTGCGTGACACAACAGTGCCTTCACCAGGGAAACCTCTGGAGACGAAACTGCTGCTTTACAATGAGCGTGGTGTGTGAAACAAAGTAACAGTTTCACAAACCATAGAACAGTGCAGCAATGTACCAGGGGTTCTGCTGCAGCGCTCCTGCTGACCCAGGCAGGCAGGGACCACATTCTGCAGGCACAATTCCGCGTTGTCCCTAGAGTTGGTGAAAGGGAGTGTGTGCTCCCAGCCCAGAGACTCAGCCTCCCTCCCTCTCAGGAATTCTGAGGCCTCTTGCTTTCTGACCTTCTCAACCACAAAATTCATTTCACAAGATTACTTGTTGAAGGTCTTCTAAATGTCTGATAACGGAACTTAGGGGCCGCACACATACACACACAAAGGGAGAGAGGCAAATATTTATACGAGTGTATCACAGAGCACTGTACCTGTAAAAGAACAAAGTGGTATGAAATCATGTACGAAGGAACCCTGTCCTCTGTGATGAGGAGGATGACAGTGGAAAGTGCAGTTTCTGAGAAGAGTGGTACCTTCAAGGAGCAAAGAGAGGGCTGGCACCCAGAGAGTGAGGGCCAGAGGCCAGAAAAGCAGGGCAGGAAGCCTCTCGGAGGGCGGTGGGGTCATAGTGATTATTGAAGACCGGGTTAAATAACCCTAAGTTATTGTAGGCTGATCAGGCCCACAGTCTCCCAAGCGAGTGGACGGATGAAAGTGTAAATAAAAAGTGAGACAGTGGAATATGATTTCAGGGCTTCCAGGAGGGACTACTTCCTTTCCAGCTTCTGTATTCTCTGAATTAGCCGAAGAGTTTTCTGGGTTACCTGTATTTATTAAGGTTTACCAGTAAGGGAGGAAGAATACTGAAGAAAATGCGGGAATCTGGGCAGGAATCTGGGCAGGCCTTGGGAATCCCTTCCAGGACTCCTCCAGGTAATAGTATGTTAACTTAGGAGAACTGCATTATCTCCAGGAAGGCCTCCACAGCAGGGCTGAGATACCCGCAGCCATAGTCTCCTTGAAGTCAACAGGGGTAGGAGCCAGATGTCCTTCGCTGTGGTCACCTTGTCCTTGAGGCGTCACAGCATCACAGGCCAATACAGGCCTCAGCAGTGACTAGCGACTCATAGAGGTTCACTTACTATGATATCAGCTGCCCATCTGCAGACGAGGTGCCTAAGCCTTGGACAACTCCCAAGTAAATGTGAAAAGCCAGTTGGGCAATATTAAGTCCTGCTCAGAGCCGCTTTGTAGTGGTCCCCAACAGTGATGACGTTGGTCTTTATGTTAACAGCTCTGGGAATTCCAGAGTGCTTCGAGAGGAGATTTAGGAAACCATGTACATTTTTAAAGACTAGGCAGGAGGGGAAGAAGCTCAGGTGGTGAAAACTAGGAGGCTGCGTGGCAGTCAAGACCACAGGTGGTGCTGATTTAGCTTGGGTAGAGGTGGTAGAAATAGCACACAGCGGGTTCTGCATATTTAGAGGGCAAACGGGCGGCACCGGGGTGAACAGGAAATGGAGTGAGGGACAGGGCAGCGTCAGGATGACTTCTAGTGGGTGCGCTCCATGGCTGGAGATACCAGAGACTGGGACCAGGCAAACCGACAAAGACTTGTATTTAGAAAAGCAGGGATGGTTACGAGTTTGGCATTTATTCATGGAGTCACCGTTTACAGTTGGCAGCAAAAACTGATTTTGTTCTGTTGTGGCTGAAGGACACCGAACTCGGAATCGCAGGTATGCATTCCGCGAAGGGTCGGACTGGAGCGCTTCCGGAGGGAGACTGCGGGGGTTTCACCGGCTCTGCACGCTCTGCCGTCGAAAGAGGGCGCCCTGATTGCCGGGCTCTCTGCCGCCCGGGCGAGGGCGGGGCTGAAGTCCGACACCACCACAGGCTAAGACGTTTGCGGCCTTGAGGGAAAACCACTCAGACTGCGCAGGAGACAGGGATGGGTCCCGACAGACGGGCTCCAAGGAAGGCGCAGGCCGGCTGGCGGCGGCGAAGAGGACTCGGGAACAGAAATGCGGGAGGAAGAGGGGATGGGGTTCCTTGGGGAGAGGAGCTCACTGCAGGGCTTCTTTCTCCCCCGTCCGGGGTCTTCTGTGGAGTTTTTCTTTTCTCCCTACGGACAGAGCTGACACTGGAGCCGCCTGGAGGCCAGCACAACGTGAGCCACTCTTGGGACAGAGGCGGGGCTGGAACTGCGACCTGATCTCCGCGCTGGGAAGGCGAGAGAGGACGCCAGCTCTTCCTGCCGTCTTTTAATTTTAAACGACTGCAGATGAGGGTGCTGGGTATCATTGAACTCATGTAACGCAACGCAGTGGGACTGACTTTCAAGAAAGGGGGACCTCTCGGCACTTTTTCAAGAAGATAGCACGTTGACTGCCGCTGCCCCTGCTCTTTCGGGTTACTGTAGGGGTGGAGCGCGGGTCTGTGTGCTGGCTCGTATGTTCATTCCTTTATCGAAAACGCGAGCACTGCTTCTGTTAGGCAGGGATGCACAGATACAAACGTGCCAGAGAAGGCTCTTTACACATTCTTAGGAAAACCCATTTAGTGGGAAGAGGCTGTCTGAGCTCTTTCTCCTGCTGTAACTGAAAACTGTAAGCTGAGTAATTGGTAAAAACAGCGGTTTACTCAGCTTGTGGCTCTGAAGGCTGGAGTTTCAAAACTGGACGGCTGCATCTGGCCTCTGCGGGGGTGAGGTGGGGGCGACTGCACAGAACCCAGGGGCCGGGAGGGCGTCGTTGGCCAGGGAGCTGTGAGAACTGGCTGAGCCCTGTCTTCTTGGAGGCCGCAGCCCCACGGGGTTAGGCCCCTCTTCACGGCCTTCTTTACCTTAATTGCCCCTCAAACCCTCCATTTCTTGCGGTGGGATTTGGTGGGGCATTGAGGCCAAAGCAGAGGCACACGGGGAAACAGCGCAGTGTGACCCTTGCTATAAAAGGGGTTGGGAAACCGGAACGGGCTGTGATCAGCTTGGGAGCTGCAGGAAGCGACACTTGAATAAAAGACTGTGATGGCCCAGGAGATGAGGTTGGGGTAGAGGGAATTTTTTTTCCTTTTCAGACAGGGTCTCACTCTGTAGGCTGGCCTTGAACTTACTTTGTAGGCCAGGTTGGCCTAAACTTGCAGCAATCCTCCTGCCTCAGCCTCCTGAGTGCTGGGGTTACAGGCATGAACCATCATGCCCAGCCACGAGGGAATTTTTTTATCTAGTATTTGGAAGAAAAAGAAGTTGAGGCCAATTGAAATAGCAACATGCTGGATCATAAACTGCTTGTTCAATTGCCAGGAAGCTTGCAAAGCCAGTTCTGGGAAATGGAGCAGGAATGAGTTCAGCTGGGTAGAGTGCAGGGTCACAGCGGCAGCGATGCTGCGCGGCCAGTCTGGACCATGCATCTTGTTGTCTGCCAAACAGCTGTCGGACTCAGCCGCAGCTTGGCTCAACTGCCCCTCGGAATCCCTGTGTGAGGTGGGCCATAAAAACGTGGCTCCCGGGGATGGAGTTGGAAGAAGAAACTTCTCCCAGGGTTTCTGCCTGTCACCAGGTTAGGTTCCGCCTCTGGGCCTTTTGGACGGCTGGCTCCGGATTGGGAGTCACATGTGCACACCTGATTGGCTGGCCTCATGTCACATGCTCCCTCTGGCTGCAAATGAGACTGGGAAAGTAGGTGGGCAACTTCTTTTCTTTTTAAACCTTGTTGGGCTAAAGATTGCAGCCTGACAGATTTAAAAGGAGGGCAAGTCTACCCAGTAGGAAGCGGTCTGAAGTGGTGGGCGGCCCTTGTTCCCCAGTGACAGGAGTGAAGCCAAGAGAAGCACAGTCCTGGTAGTTGTACGAGAACATGTCAGAAACAAGCCCAAAGGCAAGATCCAGAGGATGATGGCTGAACGCAGGGGTGAAGTGTGGAGGCGAATCAACCAGACCGCAACAATGAGGCGCACACGGGACAAGGACGGCCTCCTGCAAGTAACAAAGCACAAGATGGAAGGAACGCTGCTGCTTGTCCCATCTGAGAATTTCCCTTTCTTCCATCCAGTTGTATACTTTAAACATCATATCTCGTATACTTGAAACAATAAGATTAAGTTACCAAGAATGAAAAGAGTTCTCAAATGTAGCTTTTATATCTGACATGAGACCATTTAAAAGAAAGATTGGGCCAGACACAGAGGACATACCTGTAGTCCCATCACTTGGGAGGCTGAGGCAGGAGGATCACTGAGTTCAAGGCCAGCCTTGGCTATATAGTGAACTCAAGGCCACCCTGAACTATATAGCAAGACACTTTTTTTTTTTTAAAAAAGTAAAACTGGCTGGGGAATAGCTGAGCAGTAGAGTGTGTGCCTAGCATTCACTAGGCCCTGGGTTCAACCCCCAGCACTGTAAATAAATCAAGTTCAGAAATAAATAAAAGTAAAATTGATTAGTAATAATGGACTATATATTTGTCTTTTTGATGGCATATACGAGTTTATAACTTTGAGTCTTTCTTTTTTTTGGATTAATATTTTAATATCAAGGTTTTTAAACTTTTTAATGGAAATATGAATAAGAGGTTGTATGCTGTTTGAGTTTCTTGGGCCCAGGAATGGGACTTGTCCCCTGGGCTTCTCCGGACAAACCCACATGTGTTCAAGACACTGCAGTTGGATTTTTTTGTAATTCACAGTTGATCCTGACTGATAAAAGAAAGGGCAGCCCCTAGGAAACGAATGCAGTTTCTAAAGGCTGAACAGAGGACTCTGCATGTTAATCAACGCTGAGCTTCTCCCCTAACTGGTGATGTCACTCGAGCATAACAGAAGACACATGAACACTGAAAGCGCGGTGTGCATGTGTCACCGAGTGTCACCTGGGCCGGAGCTGTACACTAATCAGGCTCTGAAGAAATATTTTAGATAATTACAAGAAAAGGGCTTAGGCCTGGTGCGGTGGCCACGTTGGTGCCTCCAGTTTGGGAAGCTGAGGCAGGAGGACGGCCGGTTTTTGCCCAGCCTCGGCGATTCCGGGACTGAGCCCTTGGGGGCGCATGTGTCGGAGGAAACGGTTGCTTCTAAAACCCAGGGAAGACCCAGGCAGCGGCTAGGCGCCGGGCCCCGCGGCTCACCCAGCCGGACGGAGCTCGCATCCCGCGCTGGTGTCCGTGGGGCAAAAGCGCCCCTGGGCCGCCTGGGACCCGCTCGTTACCGCGGAAACCGCCGGGGGACCGAACTGCGCAGGGGAAGGGGCACGAACGGGCGTGCGGGCTCCAGGGAATTCACAGCACAACCCTGGTCGGGGCAGGAAGCTGGGAAATACGGGAAAGCAGAAGCTGTTAGGAAAATAAAGCCGGGCGTGGTGGCGCACACCTGTAATCCCAGCACTCGGGAGGCTGAGGCAGGAGGTTCGTTTGGAGTTCGGGACCAGCCTGGGCTACAAACTTGAGCTCAGGGCCAGCCTGAACTGCATGACGAAAAAGTCTCAAAAAGACCAAAAAAAAAAAAAAAAAAAAAAAAATCAAACCCTGTCGCTCGCACAGCAAGCCGCAGCGTCAGTCCTCCCGGAGAGAAAGTGCAGTCCTGGCCTAGCCCCTGCACGGGCCGCGTCCTTAAGCTCGCGCCAACCGCAGTGCGCCGGCTAAAAAGTGAAAAGGAAGAACCGCTTCCGCAGCGAGCAGGGTTCGAACCTGCGCGGGGAGACCCCATTGGATTTCAAGTCCAACGCCTTAACCACTCGGCCATCGCTGCCACGGGGAGGCGGGCGGGCGCAGACATCTTAGTGCGAGCCCGGCGCCAGCGCGGAGGGCGGGAACAAGGAGCGCGGGGCTGCGGCGCACGCGCGCGCGACGTGGACGCCTACGGAGAGGCTCACGGGGCCGCGAGCCGCCTCCGCGCTGCGCTCCAGGCTTTGGTCGCGGCCTGCGTTTTGCCCTCCCGCTCCACTGGTGTGACGGAGAGTAGTGTAACGTGACACAGGAACCCGCCCCGTTCGTGCTGTGCGCCCGCCCTCGGGAGAACCCGCCTGTCGGGAGGCGGGACCGCGGTGCGGGGCTTCCGCGGCCCGGCGATCCCGTGAGGCGGAGCGGGAAGGGCGCCGGACTCCGCGGACGCGGCGCGCGAGCCAGCTCTGCGTAGGCTGCTGTTCGCGCGCTTTCCTGCCTCCCGCAGTTCTGCCGCGGCGTCCGGTCCCTTCTCTTCCAGAGGAGGACTCCCGCCGCCTCTCCGCGCGCGCCGGGCTCGCAGCGCCGCTGACGGGATCTTCGCCGCCCCGTATGCTCTGCGCCCGCTGCCTCGCGCACTACCTGGCGCCGGGGCTCCGAGGTCCCCGCCCCGCGCCCCACGGAGGACCTGCCCCGCCCTCTCGGCCCGCTGCCCCGGCCGCGGCCTCCGTGGCGGTCGCTTCGTCCCTCACGGGCGAGCCCCTCGGCCTCCGGGAGCAGCCGCCATGCTCTCCAGAAACTGGAGGCGCGCGCAGGAGCCCCTCACGCCCTCCTTGGGGAGCCCCTTGGACCCTCGGGGCGCCGATGGGGCCCGCGGACACGGCTCTGTCGCACCCAGCGAGGCTGGTGATCCACCTGGGCTGTGGCCGGCTGTGCCTTCGGCTCACTTCCAGTTTGGTTACTGTGGGAAGCATTCTCCACACCCCCCAAAATGCAGTCCGCTCGGGCACACGCCCCGGGTCTGGGGGTGACTGGCGAACCAAAGTGATTGACAGCTGGACCTCAAAGCGAACTCAATGAAGGCAACTACCAGCGCCAGGAGGGAACTTTGCTTTCAGGGTCTTCCATGACTTAAGACAACTTTTCTTGCTGCCATGGCAAATGACCAGATCCCTTACCTACAAAACTTTAATTGCTGTCAGGGCACAACCGCCCTCATTCAGCATGTGTGGCGGCCCACTTCACATCGTCAGCCCCCCTCCCCCACACCCCACAGACCAGCTGGAGGATGTCCTTATGCTGTTGCTGCCCCTCCACTGTATCCACAAGTTCAACCCCTCAATTCCCTCAACCTGTTGCCCCTATCCTCCCTTCCTTTCATCCCTTCCTCCACCACCTCCAATTCCTCCTTCACCCATCCATCACCATGTTCTCCAGCACACCACACTGGTCTCCTGCCACCGCCCACCATCTCCTAGTCAGCTGTCATCTTGTAGCCAGCCACCATTTTCTCAGCCTCAAGCCTTGAGCAGGTTGGCCTGAAGGGACTAGTCAGGGTTCACTATGGAAGACCATGTTAAATAACCGTGTTACTGCCGGCTGATCAGGCCCACAATCTCCCAAGCGAGTGGAGGGACAAAGGCGTAAATAAAAAATGAGACAATAGAACATGATTTCAGGGCTTCCAGGAGGGACTTAATTCTTTTCCAGCTTCTATATTCTCTGAATTAGCCAGACTTTTCTGGGTTGTTCGTTTTTTTATAAGGTTCACAAATAAGTGAGGAGGAATACTGAAGAAAATGCAGGAATCTGGGCAGGACTTGGGAATCCTTTCAAGGACTCCTCCAAGTAATGTTACGTTAATTTAGGAGAACTGCATTATCTCCAGGAAGGCCTTACCAGAAGGGCTGAGATGCGTGCAGCCATAGTTTCCTTGAAGTTAATAGGGGTAGGAGGAGTCAGACAGCCTCAGCTGTGGTCACTTTGTCCTTGAGGTGTCACAGCGTCACAGGCCAATAGAGGCCTCAGCAGTGACCAGCGACTCATAGAGGTACATTTACTATGAATCAGTTGCCCATCTACCGACAAGGTGCCTAAGCTTCAGACAACTCCCAAGTAAATGTGAAAAGCCAACTGATTAATATTAAATCCTGCTCAGAGCCACTTTGTAGTGGTCCCCAACAACTCCTCCTTTTTGTTTTTGTAAAGGCAGCAGTTGAAATATGATTTCAAACAGAAGTAAAACACGCAAGGATGTTAATATAATCAGTCCACTGTAGAATCCATGACAGGTCTGTTGGCAGCAGGCTTCACCCCAGGTTTGAAGATCTCTCTATTATGGCCCTGTTTTGGTTACTTTTCTCTTGTTGCTGAGACAAAATATCCAATGCCAAAAATGAAGGAAGGAAAGGTTTATTTAGCGTACAGTTTGTGGAGGTTTCAGTCCATATTTGGCTGGTTCTGAGACAAGAGTGGCACATAGCAGAGGGCAAACATTCATGGCAGCAGAGCACAGCAAAAGCAACCAGCAAAAGGAAGGAAAGGCAGGCAAGCAGCCTCTTTTCTTCCCTTACATTGTAAACAAGCTACCTCCACCCAGGGGGTGTGTAGTTCTCACACAATGTTCATGCCCTCTTCCACAGGCTCAGGATGTGTACAAAGTAAGCACCCTGGATTCCTGCTGAATCACTCAGTCAAACCTCTAGACTCCCCAAGTTGACACAGTGTATCAACCATAACAGGACGCATGTTCCAGGATGGCATCCACAGTGATGTTTTATGATGTTAATATATAAACATACCCTTGTTCCCGTGTTACTAACTGTACTGGGCCACCTTTATCTATCTATCTATCTATCTATCTATCTAATAGTTATACTTTTCTGCTGGTTGTTAAACACCAAGTTAAAATGAGACCTGTATTAATTAAAATTAATTTCTTGTTATCTATCAAGGTAACCTAAACCTGCTCAGGATTTACCTCGGAACCATGTACAGTGTCTCTCAGTATTTCTGTCACTGTCAGCCATCAGGATGTCATGGCCTTTGCTTGACCAAGTTGCTCTCTGTGAAAACTTGGGAGATGTTTCTCTCCTGGTGATTCTCCTTAGGCACACTATACACTGTACAATCATTTTTCTCTGTGGTCCCATAATCTCCTTCATCAGAAGATCAGGGACTCAACTTAGTCATGATGTTGCATCAGAGGTTCTCTTATATCCTGGGTGCTATTTGACCTTGTAGGGCTTCTGTGTCCTCTTAGCCCAATTTATCTCTCTAATTTTTGGTCTCCAAACCTCAGTTGTTAAACATCCAGTAGGGAAGATTAATGACATTATATTGTAATGGGAGCAGTGAACTTAATTATTAAAATTTTATCTGAGTATTAAGCACCTTGAAATATAAAGTATTGCCAGAAAACTATGTCTTGGTTACTTTTCTCTGGTTGCTGAGACAAAATACCCAACACCCAAAATGAAGGAAGGAAAGGTTTATTTAGCTTACAGTTTGTGGAGGTTTCGGTCCATACTTGGCTGGTTCTGAGGCAGAGTGGCACATGGCAGAGGGCAAACTGTTCAGGGCGGCAGAACACAGCAAAACCAGAAGAGCAAAAGAGAGGAATGGCTGCAAGCAGCCTCTTTTTCTCCCTTACCTTGTAAACAGCCTACCCCCAACCCAGTGGATGTGCAGCTCTCACAGTCTCCATGCCCTCCTCTTCCACAGGCTCAGGATGTGTACAAAGCAAGCACCCTGGCTTCCTGCTGAATCACTCAACCAAACCTCTAGACTACCCAAGTTGACACAATGTATCAACCGTAACAAACTGTTATTTCTTATCAATCATGAATGTTGTAGTAGTTGAATCTCTGTAGAATGTTAACAAAGTTATATAGTTTTACAAAGAAAATTTGAAATCAAAAGCCATACATGGTATTGTAACATAACAGGCATGATGACATTTATGAGACACATTTAAACATGTAGTGTTTAAACATTTAAACACATTTTCAAACACTTAAGTCAGATTTAAATGTTGGAATGGATTAGCCCTTTTAGTTAATCATCCCTGCATAATACATAAGAAGCTTCTATCTAACTTGTTGTCCTTTAATAGGATGTCATTGAAGAAATTCGTAACATTGTCTGGACTGTTCAATATCTAAGCATCTCTGGATGTAGTGGCATATGCATAGTATATACATCATATACGTTTTTGTTAAAATATTATCATTTGTATGATGACCTCATGTTGGCCTGACATGAACCTCTTATTACAAATATCTGGAGCTCAAGAAAAAGGCAGATGTGTAACATTAGATTATATAAACAATTGTAGTTTTACATTTTAGAATATTGTACATTTAGAAGGCATGAATACATTTAAAGAAATGTTTTTTTTTTTTTTTTTTTTTGCGTTACTGGGGATCGAACTCAGGACCCTGCGCTTGCTAGGCAAGCTCTTATTCCACTGAGCTGTATCCCCAGCCCTAATATTATTATTGCGGTTTTTGAGATAGGGTCTCGCTAGGCAGTTTAAAGAAATGTTTTTTTTTTTTTTTTGTAGAAGGCATGAATACATTTAATACACCGTGAAATTAGCAATAACAAATTGTGATTATTTTGTTTTCTTAATTTAGTTTGGTACCAACAGCATCTTTTAATCAGAAAACCTTACTGTCTTACTTTTTGAAAATTAACAAATATAAATGTTCTGACAATGACCACCAATGTAAACATCACAATAATATATTTTGAACAATATTTATTGAGGTGTCTCCCATAAGGCTATGGAGATCATTGAGGCTTCTTATTAATAAATAAAAACTGGTTCCTTTTCAACAGGGTTTGTATATGGCCTCTCTTGTGTATTGGAATGCTTCCCATCTAACCTTCCCTCCCACAATGCAGAGTATCAGCCCTCTCTGTACCTACTGCACAGA
This sequence comes from Dinomys branickii, assembly GCA_004027595.1. NCBI lineage: Eukaryota > Metazoa > Chordata > Mammalia > Rodentia > Dinomyidae > Dinomys > Dinomys branickii. Next base: position 24,607 of record PVLD010011757.1, read on the forward strand.
TCGTTGGCCCCACAATCCCACCTGTCCAACGTCTACAGGTGGCGCTCTTACACTTGGAGCCCTCACTCAGTGCGCTCAGCATGTTACACCCAGGGCATCTCGTGCCATCTGCCCTCCCAAGGCTGGTTTATGGTTTGCCCCACAGGTGCTTATCTTACCCACACCCCATGGAGGGGAACCTGCACGCTAGTCCTTCTGATTCCAGCCCTAACCTTGAATTCCCAAGAAATAATAAAGATTTCGTCCTTAACGCAATCACCGGCCACCCACCTAACCTGAAAAACAAGAGCTGTCTACACCCCAGTTCTCGTCAGCATAGGGGTACTTTGTGCCCTTGGGACAGGCCTTAGGGCTAGAGGATTGGGAGTGGCTACTGATTTCTATCAGCAACTCTCCTTTGGGCTGACTGTCCAAATAGAAGAAGTCTCAGGATCCATCACCACACTCTCGTGAAATCAGCAGTTTGGCAGCAGTAACTTTCCAGAACTGACATACTCTTGACATCCTAATGGCAGAAAAAGTACTTGTGCCATGCTTGGAGAAGAATGCTGCCATTTTGTCAGCCAATCAGGTATCATTATGGATAAGGTAAAAAAGCTTCATGAGTATGTGGATAGAAAAACACAAAGAGATGACCCACTGCTCCACTCCCTCTTGGTGACACCAACTCCTGGCTCACGGGCACCTATCCTATTCGCCACCCTTGATCTGCTTACCACAATCTTGCTGCTTGTAACACCTTGCCACTGTAAATTTTTTTCAAGCTTTCTCCAGTCTAGGTTTTGATCCCTCACCACTAGAGAGCTGCTGGTCCTGGCTGAGACTCCAGGTACCAGCTGCTACATGGGCCTGAGCTGTCGTCCCAAAAACTATAACAGCCCCCCATCACAACACTCTCTCAGCAGGAAGCATTTTCAGAGAGTGGTTGTCCCTTAACAACCCAAAGACAGTAATGATGGGTTTCTGCCTCTATGAAACTCTGCCAGGGTCATCATGGTAGTGATCTAACATGGTGTTAGGCCTCAGAATGACAATATATCCCTCCAAGACTAACTTCCATCTTCTTCCTCTTCTAGTCCAAGAATAACCTTCCCACTTCCTTTTTGCGCAAGCCAAGTCCCCAATCCTCTCCTGATATGACACCTCGCCCGTCCATATAAATGCCACCCCTAGTTAACCCAATAAAGACCTGTCCCCCAGTTTCCTCCTCTGAGGGTCTCTACAATCCTAACAGTCCTCTCGCCAGCAAGAAAGTCTTGTTTTACCTACCTCTGCCTCATGCTTTACCTGGTGCCGAACCTAACATTTGAGGCTTAACCATTTCTCCTTAATAAATGATGTGCTAAGTCTCTAAACCCATTTAGTTCTGGAAGGGAGCAGAATACTTGATAATTGTAAGGATAACTTACATCTACTTTGAAATTATTCTTTTGGAAATTTTATCTTTTAAAATTTGGCTGAGTTACAGGAGTGGTCCCATTTGTCTACAGGTACTACAAGGGAACATAATTATTCCTTGCATTCACAGGCACAAGTTTTGGCCTATACATGAAATGCCCTGATATCTTTTCCAGTAGACATTCTCCAAGAAGAAAGCTGTGCAATTTGTCTTTTTATCTTGTTCTTAGATTCTGCATGTGGACTGAGATAACCTCAGTAATCTCACTATTGTATCTCAATCTTTTTGTTTTACATCTTTTCCCCCCTCTGTACACTTGAATGAGGACAGTTATTTATTGAAAGCTCTTTCTCTTCCTTCACTTCCCTTTTGCCTATTAACAATTCCTTTTACTTGATGAAGAGATTGACAGTAACAGGAATTGATTATGCTTAAAATTCTTCAATCAAAAATTTCCCTTGAGTTTGTTTTTGGAGAGGAAAGCAAGACTGTAAAAGGAAAGAATCTATTACAAAGTTAATGCGTTTTACTGAGCATTGTGGTTGAAATTTCTTTGCAGCATTTCAAAAGTGAAATATTTAATATTTAATTTTCAACGATTTGAGTTAAAGCATTAAGGGTGAGGTCAGAGAGTATTTGGGGGAGAAGACTAGGAAGGGTAACGAGGGAAGAACATGATCAAAGTGCATTATATATTTACACAAAGATACCACAATGACACCTGTTAGTCTGTGTAACAAAAGACTCACGCTTCTTTCCTTTTCTTGGCTGACTGGTCATACTGCCAAAGGGAGCCCTCAAAGTGGATTTCCAGTGAGTTCTTCTGAATCCATAGGTCTTTAGATTGTTATTTAATGCAGTGAATGGCAAATTAGAAGAAAAAATAAAGTACATAATATGTTCTAATATGGTTATAACATACATATATTATAAATTATAGCAATAACATCATAAAGCATTGCTTTACAGTCATGTGCTTTTTAGTTTGCCCCTGGGTCTCTTGATGGATTCCTCTTCCCTGCCACCCCCAGCTTCTGCTCTTTTATGTAAGTGGTTTTTGGTAACCCAGTTTGGGTGTGATAGGCAAATATCTTGTGACTTTCTCAGAAAACCTTTCTGGTGCCACTGTCAGAGGCATGTGGTTGGGAACAGTATGGAATTTTTTTGTTCTTTCAAAGCAAGTCATTTGATTTTGTATTATTTTAGTGGGAGTTTGGGGGGCATTTTATAACATCATACAAATTTAATGCTGAGAGAAACACTAAAAGCTAGGCTAACCCCTCCATGTACAGACAGGAAGCTGTGGCCCACCAGTGGTTTGCCTACGGCCCTTCGGATAATCAGTGGCAGATTCAGGGCTGAACTTTTAAGAGTAGTCTAGTGTTCTCCCTAGATCCTGTTGCCCTCATGTGTTGTTTGTTAGTGTCTGGCGAACTGGCATATAAATCTAGAAGTCTGTACACGGCCGTAGACAAAGATAACTGTGGGGCCTCTCAGTTGAATGTTAAAGGCCTGCAAGGTGTCAGACAGAAAATACATTGTGGTGGATAATTTTTGTTCATTTTCATTCCAGTGTCCATTCTCTCAACTGACACTGATGCCTCAACTACAGGTTGACTGTAGTTGAGGAGGCTCGCCCCTCCCTGTGGGATGGAACCTTACTTTGGCTGTTGTACAACGTATTCCCCCATCCTCTAGGACCGAGTGGTGAAACTTGTATTAGTGTCCTTTGCTACATAAGAAATGCTCATAAATTTAGTGGCTTTAAACCACACAAATTCATTGTTTCACAATTTCTGAAGATGAGGCATGATCGTGAGTGGACTGGGTCCTCTGCTCAAGGTCCGTCAGGTCACAAGGCGGTGACTGGGGCACCAGTCTCATCTGAGGCCCTGGACCCTCTTCTAAATTCCTTGCCATGAAGCCTTCTCCACAGTATAGTACTTTCATTCTTCAAAGTCAGCAGGAGGATTTGTCTGTGGTCTGCTACATCAGAATTCTAGACCATATAACGAGATTGCTGAATTGACTACTCCATCATATGCATAAGTAATGTCCAACAGATGAGGATGTTACAGCCGGGGTGAGAATCACAGAGGCCATCTTAAAATCTTGCCTACTACACGACTCAAGATAGACCAGACTCAAAATTTCTGTTCTTTCATTTACACAGTTGTGTTATTGTGGACATGACATATAGATCATGCACATAGTAACCAGTGACAGGTTTCCAGAGCTTGAAATTTTAATTTAGTTGCCTTGTATATTTTACTCCTTCTCTTGAAAGGAATAGAGTTGTCAACAGTGGGAGAGTTTTAGAGGCTGAACTACTTCTTTTTTTTTGCAGTACTGGGGATTGAACTCAGGATCCTGTGCTTGCCAGGCAGGCACTTATTCCACTGAGCTATATCCCCAGCCTGAGGCTGAACTACTTCTAAACATTGGCCATCTCTAACGCATTCAAGAGTTTTTAGTTTAATTTTTTGTTAATTAGAGAATAATTCCAGGTGTAAAGTTTGGACACCAAGTGTGAGAGGACCTAATACAAGTGGGCAAAGAAAATTTCTAGTTTTGGGAATAAAATCTTTATGATGACTCAGCTGGAAAATTATACATACTGTAAAAAGTGATGGAAACAATTCTCAAAGAATTGCTGTATTACAAATGACTGGACCTTCTATCCAGGTCTTAGCCTCACCCCAGTCTCCTAAATGAGTGAGTGATGAATGGCTTACACAAGAGACAAATGGTGTGACTTTGGGGTTCCAGAAGGGTCAACCCACCAATGGAATTCAAGATTCCCTGGGGGTTGAGACACAGAACTTCTGTGGGCCATATTTTTTGGTTTTCAGACAAAGAGAAGGGATACTAAAGCAAGGTGGGGAACTGTGTAGGACCTCAGAAGTCAGTTCAAAGACTTCTCCAAGCAGTAAATTTTGCCAGTTAAGAGAACTGTTTTATCTCTAAGGGTGGCAGTTTTATTGTTCTGGAACAGGAGGTGTCAGCAGCCCCTGTCCTTGGTTGCCTGACTTAAGAGCACCCTGCATATGCTGTTTTCCAGCACAGCCAGAGGCCCCTGTGTCAGCAACTTAACCCTGTACAGCCCAGCCTGCAACACCTCTAAACCTAAGCAATTAATTTTGGGTTGCTTTTTAGTTATTATGGTGCTTACACATAATAAGGGTATACCTTATTATGGTTTGTGTCTGGATGAGCCCCACAGCCTCATGCAGTCATGGGAGTGGGTGGGCTTCTGGGAGGTGGCTGAATCTAGAGTGTGTGATTGATAAGGGTGTGAGTGCTATTTATTTATTTTGTCTTTTTCAGGCAAGGTCTCACTATGCAGTTCAGGATGGCCATGAACTCACTTTGTAACACAGGTTGGCCCTGAACTTGCAGTGATCTTCCTACTTCAGCCTCCTGAGTGCTGGAATAACAGGTGTGCACCACCACAGCCAGCTGAACTGGGCTTTTTGTACTTGTGTCATTGATTAGCATAAAAAATTATGTCATATTTAAATTTATATCTGTTTCTGTCATTGTAGTTATTTTAATGGCTGCATAATAGTCCATTCAGTTGATATATTTAACTCCTCATTACTTTACTTCCTAGTTTTCCTACTTCAACCTCTGTTTCAACTGTGGGTCCCAGTTCACTATCTTCCTGCTTTGCACATGTAGCTTTTCTCATGCTCATGATATGTCAGTGCACCCTTTCTCAAGGGCTCTGCGGAGCACTTGCATCGTGATTGCCCAGATGAGCATATGTGTGCACATGTGCACACACAGGGAAGGGTGTGCATATTAGAAGTTTGTGTTTCCAGACCTTACTCTAGACTGGTTGTATCAAAGTATCTGGGGATATTCTCTATTTTTTAAAAAGGCAGTGATACACGTTATTTATTTTTGTCTTTTTCTGACAGGGTCTTGCTTTGCAGTTCAGGCTGGCAATGTAACATTAATGGCAACGTAACAGAATGGAGAAAGCTGTAATTTCAAAGTCCCTGTAGGACAAGAAGCAAGCGGGGCAGGAAGGAGTGAGGCTCATGGAGGGATTCAGGGATCATGTGCAGGTGAAGTGTATGACACTCACAAGGGCACATGCACCAGTCAGAAAATGCGGCTAAGCTAACTGTAAGGAAGGTGAACCTAACTTTTACTCTTCGAGGTGGCCCATGCAAGTTTAGGGTCACATGCAAACTGCTTTGAGAAACAGAGGTGACTGTATAACACCAGGAGAACATGTGGCCTTTTCTACACAGGTTTGGTCAAAGGCTCTGGGCTGGACGTGGGTGTGGTCTAGGGGCAGACAGTAGGTTGAGAAGTGTAGCATTCCATTTTAGATGTACTGTGTTAAAAAGTGCCTTTGACACATCCAAACAGATTTACTATGGCTTGACTGACACGGTGTCTTGGTTATTTTGTTGTTGTTGTTGCTGAGACAGAATATACAACACCGAAAATGAAGGAAGGAAAGGTTTATTTAGCTTACGGTTTGTTGAAATTTTAGTCCATACTTGGCTGGTTTTGAGGCAGAGTGGCACATGGCGGAGGGCAAACTGTTCATGGCAGCAGAGCACAGCAAAATAACCAGCAAAAGAAAAGAATGGCTGCAAGCAAGGGCTTTTTTTTCTTGCCTTGTAAACAGCCTACCTCCACCCAGGGGGTGTGTAGCTCTCACACAGTCTCCATGCCCTCCTCTTCCACAGGCTCAGGATGTATACAAAGTAAGCACCTTGACTTGCTGAGTCACTCAGCCAAACCGCTAGACTCCCCAAGTTGACACAATGTATCAACCATAACAATCCACCCCTTGTCAACTTGTCAACCAGTTTTTTAAACCAGTTTTTAGATACAAAGACATTATATTACATTAGAACCATAACATTTTGCCCCTGTATAAATGAAAATTCTGATTTAAGTATGTTTAATTTTTTATATACCATATGTTATGGTTGATACATTGTGTCAACTTGGGGAGTCTAGAGGTTTGGCTGAGTGACTCAGCAGGAAGCCAGGGTGCTTATTTTGTACTCATCCTGAGGCTGTGGAAGAGAAGGGCATGAAGACTGTGTGAGTGCTACACGCCCCCTGGGTGGGAGTAGGCTGTTTACAAGGTAAGGGAAGGAGAGAGGCTGCTTGCCCGCCATTCCTCCCTTTTTCTGGTTGTTTTTGCTGTGGTCTGCTGCCATGAATGTTTGCCCTCTGCCCTGTGCCACTCTGCCTCAGAACCAGCCAAGCATGGACTGAAACCTCCACAAACTGTAAGCTAAATAAATCGTTCCTTCCTTCATTTTGGGCATTGGGTAGTTTGTCTCAACAACAAGGAAAAAGTAACCAAGACACCACAGTACTCTTGCTTGATTTAAAAAATATAATCCCAACAGTTGGTATTATAGAAATCCATAAATATTGGCTTAAATGAACCTTTATTTTTATTTAATGATAAAACACTAGTTTAACAACAGAATACACTAATATCACCTGTAATAACAAAGTAGGCTTCCCTTCCCCACATTCACCATTCTCCCGTCTTACTCTCCAGACACAAAATCACCTTTATCACTTAGACATGTTGATTCTGATTCCTATTTTTCTAAGCAATATAATTTCACTGCTATATTTTGAATTTTTAGTTTCATATTTTATCTCTTAGCTTTCTAATATAAGATACAAGCTGCCAGCTTTTTAGCACACAGCTGTCTTCTTGTGTCTTTTAGATTATATGGTCACGTTTGGTCAACTCAGTACTCAGTTTTTATTATGAGTATGTGGCTGCTGTTGAGAGCCAAGCCACAGATTACATTGTGATACATTTTCTTTGTATTAGAACTTTCGTTTCCCAGTATTAATAGTGTGTTCTTCTTTTTGTCTGATTTTCCATATGATTGACACTAGTCTATCGCTAAATTTTCTGAGAGAACTATAAATCTCTCATTACATTTAGGCATATTAAGTAGTGAATTAGGATTTCCTCCTCTCTCTGCCTGTACATATTCTCTCCTCCCTGCTTGCGTATCTTCCTTTGTTCTACTCTACTGCCTAATTTTTGCCCTAATCTGGGCTGGTTACATTAGGCCTAGTCCTCCCTTGTCATCCTGGACTCTCCCTTCAGTTCGTTCTAGCGATGTCTTCTGTCTCCTAACTCATTCCTCCTCTTTAATGGTTCACTTTCTTATTTGAGGGGAGCATGAGCCCTAGTAGCTTGTTTGGAACGGGTGCACAGAGGGGAAAATTATTCTTAAATACTCCACATCTGAAAATAACTTCTTTGTGTGTGTGATTGATAGTGTGGCTGGTTAAAAAAATTGTAGGATTTTTTTAAAACATTTTGTTTTGTTTTGTTTTGCTTTTTTGTTTGTTTGTTTGTTGGCAGTACTGGGGATTAAACTCAGGACCTTATGCTTGCCAGGCAGGCACTTATTCCACTGAGCTATATCCCCAGCCCCAAAATTGTAGGATTAATCCAAGTTTAACCAAAGGTTTTAACATTCTCTAAAAATACTCCCCCCAAAAGATCCAACAAGTGCTTAACTTTATTTTGAAAGGTACAAACCACCTAATATAATGGAGTTAAAAGTAACACATTTAGTGCCACTAAACAAACATGATTATCAATGGAACAGAACAGATGATGCAGAAACAACTCCAAGCATATTTAACTATTTGGTTTTTGACAAAGGGGCAGAAAACGTGCACAGGAGGAAATAGGCTCCTTAATAAATGGTGCTGTCCACATGCAGAAGATTGAATTTAGACCAGTATCATCATGTACTACAATCAAAATGACCCAAAGAACTAAATGTGGAAACAAAGACACCACCTGGAGGATAAAATAGGTAAAATTCTTGAGGTCATAACGTTAGTAATGACTGAACAGAGCCCCTGCTGCACAGGAAATGGTACTGAGAACCAACACATGGGGTCCTATCCAATTAAAAAGCTTCTGCATAGCAAAAGAATCAACCAGCAGAGTGAAAACAAAACCTACAAAATGGGAACAGTTTTTGCCAGCTGTTCCTCAGGCAGAGGACCAATATAGGGAATATATAAAGAACTAAAAAAAAAAAAAATTCAGATCACCCAGAATAAAAGACCTACTGTAACCACCGGCAAGTGAAATGAGTAGACACTTCCCAGAAGTGCAGGTAGCCGATAAACATAGGAAGGAATGCTCAACATCGCCAACCATTACAGAGATGAAAACTAAAACAACATTGGTGTTACATCTTATCCCAGAAAGAATGGCCATCATCAAGAAATCAATAGCAAATGCCGGGAAGGCTGCTGGGGGCAGGGAATGCATTTTTGATGGGAACATAAACTAGTGCAATCACTATAGAGATCAGTATGGAGATTCCTGAAAAAACTGCAAGTAGAAGTTCCATGTGACCCAGCTATTCTTCTAGGTATCTTCCTGAAAGAGTTAAAGACATCATGTCACACCCGTGTTAATAGCAGCATAGTTCATAAAAGCTGCTCCTGGAAGCTGCCTGTGTCCATCCACAGAAGAAGGATAAAGAACTCGTGGCATTACACACAGCAAGTTCTGCGCTGGCATAAGGGAAACTCGAGTCCTTGTAGGAGGGTGGATGCACTTTGGGACCGTAATGTTAAGTGAAATAAATCACACAGGCTTACATCTTACAAGGCTTCTCCTATATGAGAAATCCAGTTATAGATAAAGATCAAAATAAAAGGTAGGTAACAGGAAGCAAGGAGGGAGATAGATCTTTCTTAGCGGGGAAGGGCACCAAGAGATGGGAGGAGTGGAAGGGAGGAGGGAAGGGGATGAAAAAAGGGATCCAGGCGTGTCACATACATGTCGATGCTAAGGCACGTGAACACTATGCACTACACCACGCAAGGTACGTGAACGCTATGCACAACACCACGCAAGGCATGTCAACGCTATGCACAACACCACGCAAGGCACGTCAACGCTATGCACTACAAACACGTACTAATAAAATTTTTTGAAAAATAACCTGTTTACCTCTCTGATTTTTAGCCCTAGTATACATTTTTCTTGGAAATTTTGGTGATTTCCCCTCATAATTACAAAGAACCTAAATGATGTCAGCCTGGGACTGTCCCTCCATGACAGAAGGACTGCAGGGAAGATCCAAGCGGTTAGAGATGCTGGTGAAATGAAATGCTTCTCTTAAATTAGCACACAAGATTGTGCCCTTTGGCTTATGCATAGGAAACCCAGCATTTTCCTCTTAAAAGTTTGTCCTCATGTAGTTTTGGAGCCAGTATCTTAAAACAACCTACAACTTGTGAACGTTGTCTATTTTTGAGTTTGTTTGAGGTGATACAACCATAACACATAAAATTAACCATTTTAAAATACACAGTTTTATCACTTAGTATATTCGCAATGCTGTGCACCCACTTCCTCTACTGGGTTCTAAATTTATGTTGGTTATATTTCTATTAGGTCCTCTATTTATAGCTGATTTATTACATTTGGACTATGTAATTTTTTTCAAAATCATATTGTGTATAGTTTATAGTTTTCTTATCAGAAAATCATACAAGAATATTAATGTCCTTCCTGGCTATCATGTTCTTTGAATATAGCAATGTAGAAATTGCTAGACTCCGCTCACGGAGGGTGGGCATGTGCATGTGTGTTATGGAATGTGAAGCTGCGTTCTGCATGCACACCAGCTCCCTGCGGGGGATGGAATCACTACACACTGCCAAGGTGAGCTAATAAAAATTAAACACTAAAGTGCACTTAACATTTAAAAAACCAACTCTCCAAACAACAAAAACTTCAAGAGTCCACATATGTATTCAAAGAATTAGATTTAGATTAGCCTTTTCCTTATTGTTTCTGTTCTGGAATATTAAGAAATGTATTGCTGAAGGAAATTAAGATTAAAAAGTATAAAAATCACATCAAGGAAAGGTTCACTGAGCAGTGAATTAATAGATCTATAAATGCTTCTTTTTTTCCGCCATCATGGCGTGCTCCATGGATTACCTGCTGTAGGATGACTGCTGTCACTCCGTGGTGAAGGCTCTCATTAGAATTAGTTGCATGGTGAGTACTTCTGCCAACTCTCGGGGACAAAGCAAAAAAGAGAGTAGAAAAAGGGTCAGAGACTGCTTTTATACATTTGTAAAGCATTTTTTTCCTGAAATTCTTTCTGAGATTTAACATTTAAATATTTTAAAAACTTAAACACTAACTTGAAAATTTTACTTTTAATATAAAGTTCCTGCTTTTTAAAATTTACTGTCTCACTGTTTATACTGAAATTTAGGAGTTAATAAAGAAATTCAGAGGAGGCAGCATTTCTTCCAGACAATGGACTCTCACTAGATTAACTGGACATAGTTAAGCCATTTTTATTGTTCCATTTTATCAATCAAGTATATATGTTTTTAGGTATGGAGTAAAATACACATAGCAATCGGGTGAGGTAACTATGGGCTTTTATACATTAGCACATAGCTGTAGTTATTAAAAGCATAGATTAGTTAGAGTATAAATAAAGCAATAATAAATTAAGACTGGAACTGGGCGTGGCGGTGCATGCCTGTAGTCCCAGCACTTGAGAAGATGAGGCAGGAGACTTACCTTGAGTTTGAGGCCAGCCTGGGCTATATAAGTAAGTTCAAAGGCAGCCTGAACGACATAGTGAGACCCTGTCTCAAAGAAAAAAACAGAAAACATTGGACCACGGGTGAATGAAAAACTCTAGGAGCCCGCCCCAAGCCTGCACGAGGCTTTGCGAGGTCATCCAGACACGAACCATACAGGAGGTTAAAGGGGGAGGGTCACTGTGCAATTGAGGCTGCCTGGGTACATTGTGAGGAGACCCAGACACAAAACAACCACATAACACACCAAAAAATCTTTCTTGGTGTGTTGTAAATTTTCTTACCTCAACATTCTTTTTTTCTTTTTCATTTTTTTGTCTTTTTTGAGACAGGGTCTTGCTATGCAGTTCAGGCTGGGCTTGAGCTCACTTTGTAGCCCAGGCTGGTCTTAAACTCGCAACGATCCTCCTGCCTCAGCCTCCCAAGTGCTGCGATTACAGGTGTGTGCCACCCCGCCCAGCAGCCTCAATATTTTCTTTTAGGCTATTTTTCTATGTGTATTTTAATACATTTAAAAAAATGTGATCTGTATAATTTAAAATTTTGGCTTTTCCTGGACTCAGTGCTTATTGGCCATGCCATTAAAATATTTTGTAAACATCATAGGTAAAGTCTGCTTAATATTTTATGCTTTCATTCTTTTAGTTTTCACATTTGTACTAGGAAGGTTTCCTTTCCAACTGGGTTGAGTCGTTCCTTCCTACCATGCTGTCCTTGTGTGCTTACTAACGTCTGCCTCATGGTCAAAGTGGGAGGTGCAAATCTGGTCAATCTGTAAAGTAGGACAGTGCTTAAAAATGTGAATTAAAAAAGTTAATTTATTCGTATAAGTATAATTTAACTGTATAATGCTAAATTATAATATATTACAATTATAGAATAGTATAATAATATAAACATTTACATAAGTATAATAAGATTATTAATTATTCTTTGTATTGTTCATTACACATTTCTCTTTCTGACATCTTTTCATACTTCCTAACTCCTCAGTGTTTTGGCTTTTTATTTCTCAGTGTCTCATTCTCTGCTGCAGTCCTTTATTTTTTTGTCTGAGGATTGAAATCAGGGCCTGTACACAGAAGTGAAACCCGGCCCTTTTCAAATTTTATTATTATTTTTAAAATTTTGAGATGGGGTCTCATTGATCACCCAGGCTGGCCTGGAACTTGCTGCCCTCCCAATCACCCTCAGAGGGCTGGGGTTGCTGGTGTACAGCACCACGCCCGGCTGGTTCACCTTTTCCCATTATATTCATTCAGTGCTTAGATGACTTCGTGTTACAGTCCTGGATTAAATAAACACTTTAACTTCTCAGAACTGAGAAAAAGCTGACCCAAGTGTTAAGGCAGCAAGGGGACAGACACAACATGAAAACAGACCCCAAGCTTCTATCCCACTTAGTCACCTGTCAGGCATCTGTAGACTCAAGTGAAGAGCTGGTGTTTTCAGCAAAAGCGGCCATCAACTTTTTGCAAAGTAACCAAGCAGCTGTTGTTATAACCCACATATCGAGGTGTCACTAGTAAGCCTAGTGTGAAATGTGTTATGTTCCTCAGTTGCGTGACCTCCGTGATGGCTGATTTTTAAGTCTACTAAAAGCAAGTGAAACTAAAGGGTTTTTAAAGCTTTCCCTGGTGGCAGTCTTTCTCATGCAGACATTCTGCTTCTGTGGTTTTGTCAAGAGTCTCCGATGGGTTGAGGGAACCTGCACATGGCTGGGGGCAGGGTGCCTGGCCACAGAGGGCAGTTTCCTGCGCCCAGGGGTCGGTTCTGTTATCCCGGCCTGTGTCCCACTGTGGGGGCCCGAATGGCCTCTTTCCTATTTTTACTGTCTTTATCATAAATACAGGTTTCCTAGAATTTGCTTAAAAAGTATGTATAAGTGAGCTCTTAATTATAAGCTAATTTCATGTTTTATTATAATTTACGAACTTGCTTCATTCTTACATGTCATAGCTTAAAATATTGATTAAAAATAAGTGGCATAAAAAAGACAAATCAAGGTATGTTATGTACAGTTACAAAATCCCTGTGATGAACGTGATCATTGTATATACCGAAAATGTACCAGTAAACTTAATGAAATCAAATAAAAAGAGAATAAAGGAGGCATGATTAGACTTTATTTCAACTTTGTATGCACTTTGGGAATATTCTGCATGTATTTTGAATTCAAGAAATCTATTTAATGTAAGTTGTTTATATATGTGATTACATTAATGCTGATTTGTTCTGTCCATTTGCTGAGCAATGTGTCATATTTTGGCTAACTCGATTCATTTATTTAACAATTATAAATCACATGAGTACTAGGTACCAGGCGTGGTGCTAGGAGCATAAACATGAACAGGACGTATGTAGTAGAGTTCATATTTCTGTGGAAAATTGGCAACCTGCTAATCTGATCGAAGTGTATCGAGCAGTACGACAGATACATGTACAAAGTGCACAAAGTGCAAAGTGCTTTACAAGCACGTGGGAGGCACATTTACCTTGGAATTTAACTTAGCTGGGAAGGAAGGAAAAGTTGCAGTGGTGTGAGCACAGGGTAATTTGACAACGAGGGTGACGCTTGTGCTGCGCCTGGAGAGAGGAAGCAAGTTTGAGAGGGTGGTCAGGCTGGTAGGACGCGGGCAGAGAGGAGGGTGCAAGAGGCACAGTGGAGTCATTCATAGGTGATGTCAGAATCAACTGGGAAACGTGGAGCTCGGGAAAGCACGGCAGTCAGCTGACGAGAGGGTTTCCCTGGCTGGGGACTGGCGGTTGTCTCCGTGGGTGGCAGGAGGCAGCGCCCCCGAGTCTGACATCTCACCGGACCTCTCTGGTGAGGTTCCCACACTCTGCTCCCCAGTAGACATGAGCTAAGCAGCTTCGCTCTTCCAACCCTTTCTGCCATGATGTTTCCTTGGAGCCGGCCAGTTCAGGACCAAATCCCTTTAAAACTCGAGCTACATTAAATCTCTCTTCTTTCTCAGTTGTGAACGTTGGGTACTGTGCTCATCAACGGGAAAGTGACACAGAAAGTTTTGCCAGATTGTCAGGTCTGAGATCAGCTGATAAACTGAGTAATCTTCCTCTGCACCTGCAGCCTCGATTGCTCGCTCAACTGGATTGACAGGCCAGGGAATTAGTGCAGCACACTTCTGGGTCTGTCTGATGGTGTCTCCTGAGACCCCAGCACGTGGGTCAGCACACGGAGGGTGGAGGCCTTCCCTGAACATGCAGAGCACCGTCGCTAGGGTGGAGGCTGGGATGGAGGCGAACGGAGGAAGGAGGAGCCTCCAGGGCGGGCTCCCCAGGCTCTGCGTGGCCGCATGTGGCAGTATCCTGGCAGCAGCCCCTGCTGCCGCGGCGTTTCTGCCTCACAACAGGCCAGAAGCTGTGGAGCCAGACAGCCACACACGGAGGTTTCTGGAGCCTGCAGCCCAAGTGAGCTTTTTCTCCTTCAAGCTGTTATTACCGGGCCTGTTGTCACAGTAGCACCAGTCACAACCAGCGCCCGGGCTAACATAACCCATCACAGCTGCCTAGAAAGTCTAACAGAAAATCCCCCCACAATGCAGCATAACCCCACAGAATCTCTCTTTTAATATAATTTTTCTTTTTAAAGTGTGAAAGCAAAAAGAACTATATCAACAACAACAGAAAAAAAAACAGAAAGCATTAACAAAGAGACACAAAGTAGCACATTAACAGTATAATCAGAATTGAATTATAGACAGAGCAACACAAAACCAACAATAGTTGTTGCATTGCATATTGATATCTTCAAAGTGTATGCTCAGGAGAACACATATAGACATACAAGATTGATCAAACAACCAGTCATCAACTATTCCTTACCATTAAGTGATGTAAGACAATAGTAGAACCATGTTAGCCATCCTGCACATATGTATGTACATACATACATACATACTTACATACATTTTTGCCTCTTTCTTTTCTCCTTTCCCTTGTCCCATCTGTTCTTTACTTTTGAACAGATTTCGTTCATGTCTCTTAGTTTATATTCCCACCCTCAGGTTCTCACACCAGTGACACAATACGTTGCCTGCACATGTACCTCTGATTTATTTCACTTATGAGTATGGTGTCCAATTGTGACCATTTGCCTACAAAGGCCCCAAATCTGTCCCTCTTTATAGCTGAATAATATTCCATTATATAAAAATGCCACAGTTTTTTAATCCAGTCTTCTGTGGGTACCACAGAATGTCTGTGGCAGAAACTGAAACTCTAAGACAAGAGTAGCTGAAACACTACAGGGTTATCCCACAGAGCATGGGACACTTTAATAAAAATATGTCAGTTTCTTCCAGGCACAGTGGCACATGCCTGTAGTTCTAGCATTTGGGAGGCTGAAGCAGGACAATTGCTATGAGTCTGAGGCCAGCCTGGGCTATACATAGTGAGTTCAGGACCAACCTGAGCTACAGAGAAAGCCCATGTTTCAAAACCCACCAAAAAGTTAATCTTTAATGTATAAATTCATTGTGATTTCAATTAAAATTACAGTTGGATTTTTTAAGAGGTTGATAAACTTATTCTAAAATGTATATGGAATGAGACAGATAGAAGAAGGATTAAGTCAGCCTTAAAAAGGAAAAGCAGCAGGTGTGATGGCACACACCCGGAATCCCAGCACTCGAGAGGCATGCAGGCAGCCTGGGCTGTGCAGCACGACCTTCTCTCAAAAAAAAGAAAGAAAAAGGTGTTAAGGCTTGTATCTGTGTGGTTCTCCAAAGCCTCATTAGAGCAGCTTTTCAGGACCACCCTCTTGGCAGTCTCTCTTAGATATATTTTCTTTCTCTAGATAATTCTTCCTCCTCCTAACCTCTGCTATTCCTAGAAGTCATTCTTCAATTTTAGAGAACTCAAACTCAGTGTGTCGGACGTCTAGTGGGTGGGAATTGTAGTTCTCTTTTATTATTTGGAGGTCTTATATCACACCTGTATCACTTGTAATGAAAATCAACTATTCACAGGGGACTGATGCCAACACTACCTGTAGATGCCAAGACCTGCTGACGTTCAAGTCACTTATACAGAATGGCACAGGATGTGCATATGACCAACCTAGCCAAAAAGTCTTCCGCCAGGCATGTCCCAGTGCCACAGCCCCTGGGGATGAGGGAGACAGTGGTCTGCACATGTGGATCACAAACTAAACCACACCAAACAAGCCAGGTCAGTGGCCTTTGACATCTTTGTCCCACCGAGCCCTGAAGGAGTGAGCAACACATCCAGGAAAGCAGTCCCCCACAAGCACGGGGCTGACTGGAGTCCAGTGAGGACTGGCCCCGAGCTGACAGCGTTAAGTAAGCTTGAAGAAGGTGGGCGCCTGTGGCCTAATATTGCTCAACATTAGCTACTGATCGGCGTCTAATCTTTCTGCTATGGGGTGGGTGTGGCACCTGAGTGCCCATCTTCCCCCAGCATAATTACCACGCTAGGAGGGCAGGCATTTCCAGATGGGTTCTTCAAATCAGGGAAGAAGTGAGCAGAAATATGCTTTGTTGCCAATAAAGATATTAGCAGTTAAGTCTCTAAAAAAGGAGCAACCTTTCAGGGATGGCTGGATCTGCAGTGTATACATACGGACTAAGGGTGTGTGATAACCGAATTAGCCCCCCGACTGGTTTAGCATGGCTCTGGATGTGGATATGGGAAGGCCCCTCTGGGTGTGGGTGGCACCACTCAAAAAGTCATAGCCTGGACAGGATAAGAGGGGAAGGGAGGCTTGCTGGCTGCAGTGCCGTGGAGTGCTTCTCTGTGATGCCTCTCTGCTATGCTGCCCTTCCTTGGAGCCAGCCAACTATGGACTGAAACCTCTACAAACTCCGAGCTCAAATAAACCTTTCTTCCTTTAACTTGTAGGTATCAGGTATTTTGTCCCAGCAAAAAGAAAGTAACTAAAATAGATTTTGGCACTAGAGAAGTGAGGTTGTTGCTGTGACATTACTTGGCCAGGTGGTTAAGGAGTCTTAGGAACTGCCTTGTGGAAAGAGTTTGGAAAGGTTTGGAAATGCCAGCTGACGAAAGGGCCCTGAAGTCCTATAGGACCAATGTGGTGGCAGATTCTGGTCAGAGCTTAGAAGACCAGAATGCTCATTGAAATGTAAATGGTAAAGACCAGGCTCAGAGGGCTTTAGGAATAAGGACTGCATTGATTGTTGGACTCTGGACCATGTGTGTTATTCTTTGGCAGAAAACAGGTCTACATTTTACTCATTTCCAGAGACTTTGCAGGAGAGTGAGATTAGGGGCAGCAGACATAATTAGTCAGATGGAAGAAATTTTAAGGCAGTCTAATGTTGAAGCAGTGGCGTGAATTCTCCTGGGGGTTTTTAGCCAGATCGATGCTGCAGATCAAGAGCAAAGGGCCCCTCTGAGTGAGTTAAAAAGTTTTGAGTTTAGCCAGAAGAAAAGTTGTGGCCTACAAAATTGGAACAGAGGATGCAGTTGCTGAAAAGACTAACAATAGAAATCCAAGTGTGTCAGAAGAGGACAATAGGAAAGATGGCCTGAGGGCATCACAAGGACCTGTAGGACACCATCCTTTGCACCCTCAAAATTGCAAAGGTGAAAGACTTTGTTTGAGAAAAGAACCGCAGTGCAACATGTTCCAGGATGGTAGCAGCCGAGAGAATTTGTTCCTCTGGCCTGGGTTTATAGTGCTCAGCAATCCAGGACTTGATTCCTGTAGTTAACAGAGAAGAAAGCCTGGCAGCTGCTTCAGCTGGTGGCAGACCCTGGTGTCATGGTGCTGCTTTTAGGTGAATGCACAATACAGAGCTGAAGGGTCAGGAAGTCTCCCACTCAGATTTTAGAAAAAGGCCTTGGAGGCCAGAAAGTGTGCTCGTGAGAGGCTAATGTGGCCTTCAGAGGGCAGTGTGAAGCTGAAGGTGTAGTGGAGACTCCAGAAGGTTGGAAAAACCAGGAACATGGATCATCTGAGGAAAGCTGCAAGAGTGAGCAAAGCTAGCCCAAGACAGAAGTCATGAGGGCTGCAACCCCTGGCAGCGGTGTGGGGCGGGGCTCCCCAAGCCCTTTGGAGTTCACGTCTTGCTACACGTTGCCCAGCATGCTTGACACGGAACTACGGGATCTAATATTTGCCCTGGTGACTTTTGCTCTTGCTTTGACCCCATTCCTTTCTATCCCCCAATTGTATGCTTTGGAAAGGGAATGTTTATTTTGTGGCATTGTGTGTTGAGAAAGTGTTTTAACTTTCTTGGCGGGGGCTTGCAGCTGAGCTATTGCCTTAAATCTCAGGAGAGAATTTGTACTTGAACTTTTCAGAGATGTGAAACTGTTAGGACTTGGGCAACTCTTAGAGATGGACTAAATGTACTTTGCATAAAGGAACGTACAGGAGTCTTTTGAGGGCTGGAGGTGGAACGTTGTGGCTTGTGTCTGGATGTTGTCTCAAAATCTAGAGGGCTCTGGGAGGTTTTGGAGGTAGCTGGATCTAGGGTGTGTGAATATGGATTAAGAAAGTGATAGTTAAATTAGTCCACTGATTGTCTTCACGTAGCTGTGGGTGTAGGTCACGGGAAGACCCAGCCTGGGTGTGGGTGATGCCAGTCAGTAGCTTTGTAGACTGAATGGAGTAAAAGAACGAAGGAGGCTTGATGCTGTGCTTGGTGTTTCTGCCTGCCCTGCCAGGGACTGTTCCTCCTCTGCCACACTGCCCTGCACTGGAGGCAGCTGACTGTGGACTGAAACCTTTGCAGACTCTGAGCTTAAATAAACCTCTCCTCCTTTAACTTGTGGGTGTCAGGTACTTTGTCGCAGCAACAGGAAAGTAACTAATACCTTGGCTTGAAAACACGCTGTTCACAAACAATTCGGTTTCCAAACAGAAGCATTCTGTAAAATTTTGCTGCTTTTCACAAACTCTGCACTTACATAATGAAATTATGTATATACATATGCACAATACATATATATGTGATATGTTTTAATGGCTCAGTATCGAGATTTAGTATGTAGTAGTAACTATCATTTTCACTTCAGTGTTTTAAAAAAGATCATTGGAAAATATTTATTTTATAAAAGAGTGTAAGTTCTGATGGGTTAGAAGTACATACAAGAAAAATTAATAGTTCTCTTTAAGAAACAGTAAAACTCTGCAGAGGTGTATCTCACACAATTTCTCTGTGTGAAACAGCTACAGTCATTTTGCTCATCACATTTAGGTGACTCTTGCTTTATATTTGCACAACTGGAAAATTTACTGTCTTTCCTTCCTTAAAACAAGAGATAAGGCTTTTGAAGTTAGAATCACAAGACAATTTCTTTAATACTTAGGAACTATATCAAAAACCAAGTATGCTAATCTTTTAGAAGTATAATTGTACATTGCTTTTATGCAGTTTGAAATAAGCTTCAATAACAGTAAATGTTAATTTCACTCTAAGTGTTCTGTATCTCCGGAAATTATTGCCTTTTTCAAAGCTACATGAGCAAATTGGATTTTGAACCATCAATATAAGATGCTGTGGTTTATTAATATAGTCAAGATATTGATAGAGTGATTAATTAATAAAAATGTCTCTTAGAAATGGTGTGCTGGGAATTTTCACTTACATGTTGAAAGAGAAATAACAAGCAATCAATGAACTAAAAAGAGAAGTGACTGACTGTAATCATATGCTAGCTAAGGTTATTGACTAGCAGCTAGATAGGCTGCCAAAGTTAAGGCAGAACACTTTGAGAAAATTAAATGAGAAAAACTAATAAAAAACCATTCATTTTATCCTTTCTCTTATCACCAGGACAATAAAGTTAATGACTCCACTTCAGTAGTTTGTTCTGAAATAGCTACATTGAAATGTAAACCCTTGAGTACTATATACACTCTGACTAGCACCTAAATGCTGTACTTTGATTTACGCAAGATGAAACAAAGGAAGAGAAAGAAGTAGCATGGTAAATATAGTACAGGAAGGCAATAAGCACAACAAAGGCGTAGTTTGTACCAGGGTAGTGGCTGTAAAGAGATGGAGATAAGGCATAGATTTGAAGGATATCGTACAAATAAAATTAATAGAACACTATTCTCTTACAATGCCAATATCTTTCGTTTCTGCATCAATGCAAACGTATCTTCCTCCAGGAAATTTTCTTTGGTTAATCCCTCCTCCTGGAACTGTCTTCCGGCTTTGATTTCCCATAGGTCCTGGCAGTTTGTCTTGTATGATAGTTAATTTGCGCATGTCATGCAGCTGTGAACATTTCCACTACCTCCAGTCCTTATTCCAGGAGTGAAGATAGAACACGTAAACAAAGAAAGCTATGTCAGTTTATGATGGCGCTGGAGGCAGGGAGCAGTGAGGAAGAGTGATCAGGAAAACCTCTCTGTGAAGGTAAAGTGTTGTATCGAGAATGAGAATGATCCAGACAGAGGAACAGCAAGTGCAGTTGCCCTGTGGAAATACTCCTGGGTATTTTATGACCAGAAAGTACAACTGGAGTCAATGATTAGAGGGGAGAATATTGTGAGTCAGGGTAGGATAGATTGACAGGAGCCAGATCATGCAGAACCTTGTAGATTCGGGAAGGAATTTAAAAAAGTTTTGTGTTTGTTCTGGCTATGAGTAATAGGAAGCTATTGGATGATTTTAAGCAGGAGAGTAACACGAGCTAAACTGTGCTCTGAAAGACCACTTAGAAGGAATGTGGAGAATGTGTTGCAAAGTTTGGGGCACTGTGGTTGGGGAGGGGAGGCAAAGGCAAAGAACATAATGATGAATTTTGAAGGTAGAATTGTTGGGAATTCTTGGTAATAAGGGAGAAGAGTGAAGTTTACAACTCCAAGGTTTTTGTTTAACCAGCTGGGCCAAGACACCAGCTATTAATGAAGAATGGAGGGAAACAGGTCTGAGAGGCAGAAACCAGGACTGTTTTAAGGACGTATCCAGTTAGACACGCATACCGGCTCTCCCAGTGGGGACCACAGCTGGGTGTGTGCACCGGGGCCGTGAGGGGGTCTGGCTTGGAGTGCAAACTTGAGAAGTGGCACATGGGCCAGTTACACAACTGAGTTTTGGAACAAACTAGTTTGATTGTTCTGGGAGCTACCCTTCGCTTTGCTCTAGGACGTCTCTCTTTCTCATTCCCTAATGGTACAGTGGTTGGCTTGGGCCATTTTCATTTCTCTTTAAAGGCCTGCTTAGTCCAGACTGACTCTGTCACTTTATCCAAACTCATCTCTCCTTCCCTTAGCACTGACCAGGTCCTTCATGTTGAACGACTTGGAATTCCAAGGGGCAAAACCATTTCTGCTCTGGTATCTTTAAGAAGAGGAAGCAGATGACCTCAATACCTTAATTTTTCAGGTCTATTAACTTTTCTCTAGTGTTGGGGCTAGGTGAGAATACAGAGAGGAGAGTGGGCAGCTCCTTCCCTAACTTCCTTTTAGCACTGCCCGGAGGGAAGTTTCTGTTCTTAAGTACTAGAAATTCCTTAGCATCTTCTTGTGTGTAGATGGAGTCACTATTTTCAGTTTGAACCTTAGTTGTCAATTTGGGCAAAAGGAAAAGTTCCACTTAGCACCCTTGCAGATCTCTTATAAAGCCATAGGAGATGATGCAATCCCCTGAGCTGACTGTGTGGAGGTTGTTGGTGGGCTTAAACGTGGCCCTTATAGCAGCAAAAGGGTTGGAAATCACATGGAGTCTGCTGTGGAGTGAATGAGGGGAAGACTTGGAGATGGCGAACTGAGGAGAGAGTGGAGGGTGAGGGCAATGTTTTTGTTTGCTTGATATTTTTATATTTATTTACTTATTATTGATGCTGGGGATGTGACCTGGGCCCTTGCTCAAGCCAAGTGTGCTCTCCGTCCCCGAGCCACACCCACAGCTCCTGCTGGATTGCTGTCACTTAGGGGAGGTTCTGTGGCATAGTTTTTGCACTGGTCATTAGAGAAGTGATGATCACACAGTAACTGGGGTGACAGACAAGGAGCGGAGTCCTGAGAAGGGGGCAAGAAGGGGCCCAGAGCTGCAGAGGGGAGGTCAGCCTTTGATAGGTGCACGGCGTTTCTTCCATTGTAATAGGAGGGAAGGCAGAGACGATGGGCTCCGCTGTGGCTTGCAGACTTGATGAAGGAAGGTGTCGGACATCTCCCTGGATGGCTTCTATTCTTTCAGTGAAGCGGGAGAGTTGGAGAGTGGGCAGTATACGAATGGGTCGGGGAGAAGCCGAATCACAATGTACAGGCGCAAATTCCCCATGATGGGTGCTCTCGCTATGTAGATTGAGGGTGTACCAAGAAAATAAAAACGAAAGAAAGAGTGGGTGAGAAAGACCAGTGAGAAGCATCTTTCTGTTATAGTACATAAAATACCTGAAGCAAGAACACATTCATTTAGATTCACCTGAAACACACAACAAGGTGCCAGAGATATTTATCATACATTATTTGAATAAATTAATTTTAATGATCACAAACAGGAATTCTCCTTAGCTTTAAACCTCACTATGAAAAGGTATGAGAGCTATTCAGAGAGTTACATTTTTTAAAAGCCCAAACCTGCAACTACCAGTATTTTGATGTATCATTTATAGGATAAAATAGTTTATGACTCAGTCTAAAGCTATTTTTATTCTTAGGGGATTTTAATGATGTCTTGGTTACTTTTCTCTGGTTGCTGAGACAAAATACCCAACACCCAAAATGAAGAAAGGAAAGGTTTATTTAGCTTACAGTTTGTGGAGGTTTCAGTCCATACTTGGCTGGTTCTGAGACAGAGTGGCCCATGGCAGAGGGCAAACGTTCATGGTGGCAGAACACAGCAAAACCAGAAGAGCAAAAGGGAGGAATGGCTGCAAGCAGCCTCTTTCCTACCCCTACCTTGTAAACAGCCTACCCCCACCCAGGGGGCGTGTAGCTCTCACAGTCTCCATGCCCTCCTCTTCCACAGGCTCAGGATGTGTACAAAGTAAGCACCTTGGCTTCCTGCTGAGTCACTCAGCCAAACCTCTAGACTCTCCAAGTTGACACAATGTATCAACCATAACAAATGACAAAAATAAACTGTACTGCTTTCTGATTAAGAACTGAATACATGCTGAGAGGCTAACAATAGGGATAGAATTCCCTTCCTGGTAGGGTTTTCCTTCGCCACCTCTAACCTAGCTGGATGCTCACACAGTCCATACCAAGGGGTTCTGCCTGCAAGCAGCCCAGTGATCCTGATGCCCAGAGCCTAAAATACACTTCTGCTTACCCTGGGAGGACTGCCGCGGGGCGCACTGATCTACCCTACCTCCTTTCCCCACTTCCTCTACTTGTAACCTTTGCTTGCAAGAGGAACGTAAGCCAAAACTTTCAAGTCTGAAAAGCATAGAAAGGAAACAAGTAGGGAAGGAACATAAATACTGGACACGACTGGGCAAGGGGACAGGCAAGAATCACTGTGGAAATCTGGAAGGATGCCAGGACGCAGGCTGCTGCGCTGTGCTGTTTACAGGAGCTGTTCAGTGTTCAGCATGCCTCAGTGGTCACACAGAGGAAGCCAGATCTCGCACGTTTGTTTGCTACTCTGTAGTCAGCTACGGAAGTCTGACGTTGGTGATCTGTGTTTTCTGTCAGCAAAGTGATATAAATACGAAGACTCATGGGGCCTTCCCGTGATTTGAATTGCTAGGAGAGGACCCCTTGTGGCTGGAGTGGGAAATATTTCAGTCCAGATCTACCTTGGAGACTGCATTTTCATAAGGGATTTGAAAAGAAAAAATACTCTGCAAGGCTCTTTCAACTTATCTTTCAGATATTTATAATATTTAATTGTCTTGATAACACCAAGCACTACAATAAGGCTTTATCTGTGCTGCATCTTCGAGGAGTACAATGTAATTTGCAGCACTTCAGATTTTTATCCATTTAATTCACACATCCACTGAAAAGTAGAAAGAACAGGACTTTTCATGTTCATTTTAAGGACAGAAGTATACAGAAGGTAGGAAACTTATTGTGGTTTTACAGCTAGACAGGCTAGGCTTATAATAGAATTTGGGTATCTTATCTTGGATGCAGTTCAACAGTTCTGGTTTGAAAACATTCATTATTAAGGCTCTAAAACAAAACCTGCTATTTTGCAAGTGTCAAGTGATTTCTTTATTCAAGAAAAGATGGATTGAGAGACATAAAACTTACTCTTTGTTTCTCTGTGAAAAGAGGCTGTTCCTAGATTCTCCAGGGGGAAAATGCAGCTTTAAAAAAATCTGAGGAAAGACAGTATGTTAGCAGCTAGGAATCTTTAGATAAATGTCAATTATGCACATCTTAAAGGAAGCTACATAGAAGTACACTTACTTTGCAGGCTTCCCTGCGAATCCTATGCAATGGAACCCCCTCCTAAGCTGATTCCCTCTGACAGTCTGCAGACTTTGCCTTCCCTCTTGGCTCCTCGGTGTTTGTTCCAAGCAAGTCTGTGGAGCTAATAAATGCTTTCTTTTATTTTGAATTCAGCCCGTTAAGATGAGGGCTGCCAAAACTCAGATGACAGTTCATATTACAGTTACCAACTCTTACTTTAAAAACTAGGAGAAGAAAGTTGGAAAAGTAGTAATGTCTAAACACCATAGAAGTTCAAGTATGGTGTCGAGGAGTTGACCATGTATAAGGCAAGAATATCCAGCATTATTTGGTTGAATATTAAAATACTGATCTGATAAATATTAAGATATTTTAAAAGGGTTACAAGACATACAAAAAAAGATAGCACTGAAAAATTTTGGGGTAACTGGGGATATAGCTCAGTGGCACAAGTGCCTGCCTGGCAAGCGCAAGGTCCTGAGTTTGATTCTTAGTATCAAAAAAAAAAAAATTTAAAGATTTTGGGGTAGATTTTTTGGTGGTTTAATTTTAAATTGTTCCCCTTATGACATTTTTGGTAAAGCATCAATTTAATTTCTTTACTGATGATTATGTGGTTCTTCATAGATACTGGAAGCAGAGAGTGTGATCCTTGATGCAAGGCTACGGGACAGGTGAGATTTCACAGGAAAACGTTCTGTCTCGGATGTGACACGTGGCCTTGGTGCCCTCATCAGTAGCTCCAAATACGCGCGATTTTATATGGCAAACACTGACGCAAACACTCCTGGGCTCCTCTTATCCCGCATTGTCGTGTTTCCCTGTCAGTCAGTCTAGCTTTCAGCTGTAATTAGGAATGAGGTCCTTGCTTTGGAAGGGACTTAGAGAAGTTTGAGTCTAACCCACTCAGGGCTTCCAAACAACTATGTAGGTCTCTAGGCGAAGCATGTGCCTGGCCTTTTTCAACGAAGTATTTTCAGTAACAAGTTGTCAGTGAGGTCAGTGACTAGTGGCTGGGGATTAGATACCACCCACCCTGGCACGCAGCCTCCCCTTTCTCTGGACTGCCCCGCTGTCACTGCCCCTTGGTCGGCTGTTTTGGAACTCTGTGACCATCAAGAAGATTTTTTCCTCCCCCTGAGTTTCTCTATTTTTTTTTTTCCCGGAAAATTCCCTCCCAGGGCTGACCTTTAGGCGCTTTTCCTTTACAGGAAGCAGCTGGAAAGGTAAGGGGCAGCTCTGGAGGGGAGAGCGGGGCTCGCGCGTCCTCGTCTCCCGTAACTGCCACCTCGGTTACGTGTCGTGGGCTTACAGTGGGGCTCCTGCTGAAGGAACCATCAGGTTCTTATATAAAAGGGAATATATTAACCAGTTATGATGAGAAATGTAAGCTTTCACGCTAGTTACAGAGTTATAAATAACTTTTAAACTAGTGCCTGCGGGAGCTAGTAGCCAAGGGCGTGCTTTGCACTGGGGAGTTTCTGGCTATAAAAAACCGATCGGGTGCTGTGCAGGAAAAGATAAGATACGGCCTGGATGCTTGTGCTTTGGCCTGGGGCGGGAAAAACAGGGAGCATAGATGGAAAATGTTCGAAGGGATTTTACTTTCGACCAAAACTTTATTCATAGTAAATGGACGATGTTTCAAGCAAGGTAGTGGTAAAAAGCATTCATTTATGAATTTAACGTTTATCTTATATTTGCTATATGATTGACAGTAATATTAGGCATGAGAGAAGCCGTTTGACCACCCTTTGTAATCGAAACTCGCTGTGTGGCGTGAACGTGGGTGTAGCAGTCATGTGGACAGAAGGTGCTGTCTAACAGGGTCTTGGAGACTGCAAGCAGCTGCAGTAAGCTGCGCCCACAGAATGGGAGGGGATGAGTTCACATGGAAACAAGAGGAACTTGATGCTAGGCATCAGGAGATTCACTAACCGGAGAGGTTTTGAGTCGCTGATTTATGCCGCTGAGAGAGACTTGCCGCAGCCCTGGGATGCTTGGGATTCAACGGCTGGCTTCAGACCTAAGTGGGAAAACTTGGGCTTCATGCTTGCCTTGGTTCTGGGTTCGTGGCTATCTCAGGCTGACAGTCAGTGAGTGGAGAAGAGTTCTGATTTGGAGGCATGGATTATTGCCAATAAAATCTGAACGGTGCGTTTGGGTGTGCTATTAAAATTTTACTACCCACTATAACAATTACTTAGTGGTAGCACAGGACAGAGTTTTTAAACTAAGAAAACAGAAATACCGAGATATTCTTACTTCCACCTGTTACCTCCTATACAGTCGGAGTTTTCCATGTTATTTGAGTAAAAGATTGGGGTTTGTATAGTAAAACTGATTTTTTTAAAGTTACAAAAGTAACAAGTGCTCACTGTAAGAATTTTGAAAGCACAGAGAGAAACGCTACCTGTAACCTCACTGTTACTTTCTGTAGTCTTTTTTCCCCTCTGCGTGGCTTTAAATGTCAATGAGTAATATTGTAGATAATATTTGAACTTTATTCTTTCTTTTAGGTTGATACCAAAACATTTTCCACATAACGCTACCTATTTTGGAAGTATGCTATTTTAAAATGCTGTGTAACCTTCTCTCAAGTAAATGGGTGCAATTTTATAATTTATGGATGAAAGTCTGGGTGCTATGATATTTTGTGTATTTATTCATGTCTATGTATATATTATGGATTTGTATTTAAGATTATCTCTGTTCCTAAGTGTGGGGTCGTTGAATTAGAGAGCATTCCTTTTCAAGGCAAAGGTTATGATTTTTAAGATGTGTTTTTGTTTCTTTTTAATGCACTATAAAGTTCTTTGTCTACCAAATAAAATATTTATTGAGTGTCTGTGATACATAAAACATTGTTTTCAAGCACATGGATAGCAATATATTAAGTGGAAGGATACGTTTTAAACTTATATAAACTTTCACAGATACCAACAGAACTACACATCAGAGCTGAAGCTCTGCCTGAAATCAATAGAGAGTATTACTGTTGACCACTTCTATTACTTTGGACCTTAGACAAATAGAATTTATAAATAACTTCGGCTAGAAGACCATATATGTATAGTTCTGATTTATAGGAATTTTATGATTCAACCATGACAAAGAATTAGGAAATAACAGAAAGAAGAATAAATACTTTAGTTATAGTACAACTGGGAAATCAGAAGTATTTAGAGGAAATCTGTAGACAGCAGAGGAGAAAGAAAAAGGGCCTAGGGCACACACAGGAGCGGAAGTTTAGTATTGGGTTTTTCTATTCAGGGAAACATAAGAATGGTTAGGGTGATAGTCAAGAAAGATGAGTTTTAACTTTTTCGTAGTTGAACTTGGGCACCATAGTTATAGAAATATAATATATTGAAGGGAAAATCTAGGGAATTAGTGATTAATAAATCATTGGAGAGAGTAGAGATACCATTATTTGACAGATAAGATAGAGTTGTGAATCTTAAAAGAATGTATTTTGCCCATATTAAGAAAAACTGACATTGTGGAGTTTTCTTTTTCTGTGATGAAACTATGAATGGATAGGTGTTCTCTTCTCTGTTCTCTATGGGCTCAAGTTTGCATGTTTCTATTTTTTCCTTGGAATAGAAGGGATCAAAATTTAAGAAGCGAAGTTGGCAGGCTATGCCTGCCTGCAGAGAAACTATGTGTTTCATAATGAGGACTTAAAAATAATGTTTATTTATGGATCATTGGCTCATGGGAGTGTTAGTCCAGAGATTCAAGCAGTATGATTTTCTGACTCTTGTTTGGATGCTGTATTGTAAAGGATGTGGTACTGCTGTGGGGTGGAGACCCTGAATTCAGCCAAGTTGTAATCTAATTGAAAGTGACAGATACTGAGACTGCAGAGGTTCTGAAAGTGAATAGGGCTGCTGTACTAGCCACTGCCCCGATTTCATATGCTTAGTTACTGTTTTAAACTACATTATCACTGCCTAGAACTCAGCCAGTAACGTTACTGAGATAATCACTAAGATGTAGCAAAGACTAAATTCCTATGTGTAAAATTGCAAATTTGGTTGGGTTAATTGGGCAGCTCTCTCCACTTTTCTTGCCTTTCATTATCTGGGTCATTATACCTCTGCTGTCTCAGGTCCTTGCTGTCATGGGGAGATAGACTTGATGAAGAAAGTGATGTTTGATGAAAGGCGCTCACAAGCTGCAGCTTGGTGTTGTTAGCAACCTCCTTTAAATTAGAGCTCGTCACAGTGCTGGAAGTGATAGCTTTAGTTCCTCCTTTAAAAAGTGTTATCTGCAGTTTTCTGTTTGTTACTGGCTCAGGAGAGGAGATAAGGAGCTTGTGCCAGAGCTTAAATCAGCTACAGCCTGGCACTTTGTAGCCAGACTTTCTGGATGAAGGAGGCAGTCCTTCATTTACATTTTAACACAAGCCTCTTATCTCAGGGCAGAGGCGCAGTGCAGTAGCATTGCTTCAGTTGCAGTCCATGAACATTTGTCTCTTCTACTTAAACACACAAGGGCAGAGAATGGGGTGGAGATATAACATTAATTGGACAATGAATTACCAGGTCTAGATGATGAGGCCTTGAGGCGGGAACTATGTAAAAGCCTCGGAGGCAGCTCCCTGAAGAGCCCACAGAATAACCTGAGAGGTGAGAGTGCTCCTACACGCACTCTACCTGTGGGGTGTTGACTTTGAGGTTCATTCTGAAGTGCTGTGATTGGCACAAGTGGAACACAGGACCTGCTCTCATGGTGTTTCCTGTGCAGAGCACACGTGCGTGTTTGTGAAGAGTGAAGGGAGAGTAAGAAATAAAATCAGCTTCCCTGAGACTTGCCAGAAGTAACGGGGTTTGCCTCAGTCCAGGGCAGCGCTCCGAAGTTGTGTTTGCATGGGAATCGACAGGATTAACCGGCTTTTCTGCCAGACTCTGCAGTTGCTATTATTGCAGCGTGGGTTAGCAGAGGAATCTTAGATATAAGAATCAAATAATTTGTGATGAGTACTGTGGTTGCCTGTGCAATATCCACACATTCTCCTCTTTGGGCAGAAGTCCCGCTTAGTTCAAGAAAGAAAGCCCTTCCGTTTCAACTTCCGGCTTCAAGTTTTCTTCATATCAGTGTTTTATAAAATTTGGTTGCTATCATAAATGGTCTTTTTCATTCCACTGTTTTTTATTACTAATTTAAAAATTTTTCTTAGTAGATGTTTGCAGTACACAGGGGCTGTGTTTCTCCTGGGGAGTTTGTGTGTGCGCACAGCACATCTTAGCTCTGCTCAGCGCCTGCCCCTCTCACCCGCGGTGTTCTGAAGTTACCAGGTGTAAGGACAGCCGTTGGCGTGGTGTCCTTCTCTGTGATTTTAGGAAGTGTCTGACCAAATAAACAGGGACAAGAGGAAGAGAAGCGATGAGACTGGTGGAGACACGGCGGGTATTCGGACGACCTCTGCGCTGGGCCTTTCAAATTTGCTTTTTCAACTAGTGATTTTCTCTCAGAACTGTCCCTTACCGTTTTTAAAAAATAAAACCTTCCATAAACATTAAAGTTTTAAAAACATTTATTTTACTGGTACATGTTTCCAGTCCTAATGGTTATCCCCGTCGTGGACTTGGCGAATGTGCGCGCGCAGCTCAGGTTTTCTCTCCCCTCCTCTTCGCTTCCCTCGCCCTTTCTTCCCTTGGTCTCCTTTTCTGTTAGGGGAGACCCATTTCCCGGTTTCTTACTTTAAACTGAAAGAGGTTACAGGAACACTTACTTTTATTCTAACACAGTACCTTTAGCCATGAGTTTTCATGATGCCCAAGAATCTAGGCTGTTTAAGCAAAAGGAGTTTGGTAAATGGCCTTAGGTGTTTCATCCATTCTCCAGGTGAGCCAGAAAGACCAAAGACCGGGTGGGGCAGGGAATGATATTTTGCGTACCTCAGAGACAGCGAGGCGGGGCTGTTGGCTTCTGCCATTGTCGGTTCTTGGGCTGGCACGGCTAGCTCCTTTCACTGGAGACCTTCTCAGAAGGAACTGATACCGTGGCCTTCTGAAATCTCACCCAAACCCTGTTTGGCTGGTGAAACTTGGATTCCGTTTCAACAAGCGAGGCCCAGGAGAGAGGGCTTCCGCTCAGTTCCAGCGTGCCTCCTTGGTAGTGGACACTATAGCTTTGCCCAGCAGGTACTTTCTTCCAGCCCGGGCCCAGTTTTGCTCCTCTCCTATCCAGCCTCTGCAGTTGAGGAGTGAAACAAGGGTCAGGACTGGCAGGGGAGTGAGGTTAACAAACTGATAGTACCTGCTAGTAAGAATGCACAACGAAAGTAAGTCTCTCCGTCTCTTTCGCTCCCGCGGGTCCCGGCCCTCCCCTGAGGAGCAACCCCTGTCCATTTTGGGCACAAAAATCAACGTATCATTCTGTATCAGTGCATATAAATTGATTTCACTTTAAGAAAGATCTGACTCTTGATTTACTTCAACCAGTGTACTGCTCCATGCTATTTTGAATTAATGTGGTTTCTACCTGGCGGTAAGGGCTGACATTTTCTGATAAGGCCATGCCACTTGTTCAAGCGAGAAATGGTCTTGTGTTCTGATGCTTTCCCGCACCGGTGACCATCCTCCGGGTGGCCTCTGCCTGGGGCCCCTGAGGCCCCTCTCCTTCAGCTAATAGGAGTGAATGCTTGGCACAGAGGTAAGCTGTGATTGGGTGAGGCACGTTGGTCATTACATACTTCGATACTTCTCCCAGGGGTCATGTGAATGGCACCCACTGGTTTCTGTCTATTTCCCAAAGCCTTTCGTGATCATCCAGTCATAGTTATAGTCACACCAATGAAAGACGGTTATGTAGCTAATTCCTTACTGATGCACGTTTAGGTTGTGTCTAGCTTTTCATTACTATAAGCAATATGCCTAGACATGCGTCTCTGTACGTATATTTGGATCCCTAGAAGCAGCTTAGTCAAAGGGGTTGTGCGTACAGAATTCCGTGGATCTTGCCAGAATGCCATCAAAAGAAATTGTTCCCTGACCAACAGTGTACAAGAAAGCCCACATTTATCTTGTCAAGGAGAGTTTCATGGAAGATTTAAAAATACTTTAGTGAAATCAATTTACCCTCTTTAGCAATGATATTGAAAATAAAAGAAAATAGTTTTGTATGAATGAGTCTTAAGAAACCTACTAAGGTACTATCGTGAGATCTTTGCTTGCTTTTGGAATTACCATTTTGTTACTTTGCTGGATTCAACATACAGTTTTATCTTTTTGTTTTAATTTTTAGATCCTTTCTGATATTTGGGACATTTGTCGGTTCTCAGTCTTCTGTTACTATTCCTGTGCTCCGCTGTTACTCAAAGATGCTGACGAGAATCCTGTGATAATGCACATGCCCTTGTTACTGTTTTGAAGCAGTCATTCTCAACCTAGGGTGCCCCCTCAGGGACGTCTGGCAATCGCTGGGGACATTTTTGTTGGTCACACACAGGGACTTGTGTGTAGTGGGTGGAGTCAGGGACACTGCTGGACACCCCACCACACGCTGGATAGTGCCCCACGACAGGAACTGTCCAGTGCAGAGGGCAGTGGTGCTGATGACAAGAGACCCTGCCTTCACAGAATGTCCTCCAAAGTGTGCGCTTATCTGGACGGTCACGTGTTCCTTTTCCGTCTCTCTTCCTATCTGGTTTATCAGTTTTCTCTCAATATGTTGGCACAGCTTTTCCTTTTTAAGACCATTGTCTCTGGTAGACAGGATGAAAGCAGAGTAAAATGACTGTGATTTTTCTTTCTCCTGGTCACTTGTTAATATTATAAAATCTTCCCAGGGAGAGAGGAGTCGTACCTTTCTTCTCCTTTAATCCTCAAATACAACCTAGAAGTTTTTGTGTTGCTTGACTGTTTTTCACAAATTCCTCATTTTAGTTTTATCTCAGTCCTCTGGTAATAATACCACACTAACATGTTCACTCTTTGTCTTCTTCTTCTTTTGTGTGTCTTTTAAAAAAATCTCAGTTCGAAGTTATTTATAAATATTCTCTCTCATTTTTCCCTCATTTGTGACTGTAGTAGTTGAGTTTTTTTGACTTGTCCTTTAGAGTCTGTGGCTCTGGGACATTCTTATATTTTCTGTGAACTGTGGGGCTGTCTAAGATACTCATCTTACTTTGCTTCCTGCTTTCTTTCCTGGCTGTAATGAACTCTAAAGTGGAATGTTCAGTTTCTTTCAAGGTTCCTGTCACTTCCACTTCACTAATAAGTTCTTTGTTGGTAGGAACTGAGTCCAGGGCACAGTTCCATTCTTTGCTTCTTTGCTCTCTGAATGATAACATTGCTGGTGGGGAGACAGAGGGTCATGGAGAGGAATGATTCTCCCAGCTCAGATTCTAATTACCTTATTAGCCTTCAGGCTTTACTGAACTTTTAGATATTTGTCAGGCATCTTTTAAAATCTCTCACTAAAGTCAATTTTCTTTTCATTTTATTTAGCTTTCTACCACTACTTTTTAGAATTTATTATTTTCGGTATTTACTGAGCACACAGAGTTGAAGTATTTTTTAAACTTTCTTTTGTCTGGGAGATAATTTCCCCTTGTATCTTTCAGAAAATGTATTTTTTAAAGTTATACAGTCTTTTAATATCTTCCTTTTACTTATCTTTGAAAGAAGATTTATTTAGCTTTGGTGTTTGTTTTTAAATGAGCTACGTATGTTCCTCCTGAGCTGTGAATGTTTGTGGTACAGCACTTTTCTCTGAAACCCTAACGTGGAGGGTGAGCATCTTGCTACATTTTTTTGGCGGAACTACATACCTTGTGGGACAACTTTTATTTTTATTTGGTCCTCTGTTTGGAGGCTAGTCTTGTCCTAAGTACTGCGAAGCGATTCGGGTTTACTTTCATAAAGTGACCGTGAGCGCTGACCTCCACGGGCGCCCTCTGCTGGCGTTGTTCCGGAGTCGGCCTCTGCTACCGGGACTGTCGTGCACCAGGGAACGGTATGCCAGCTCTCCTTGCTCCCTTTTGTCCTGTGCTGCATTTCTGGGAACTAAAATCTTCTGGCTAAAGGTAGTCAGAAGCGTATTTCTGGGAGGTGGCCAGGAAACATCCCTGGCAATCTAAAAAGTATTTCCTATGCAGTGAGAGTGTGTGAGCTGACTTTCTGGCTGTGCGTACTAGCCCTAGTCTCTGACAGTAGGTGAAGATACACAGCGGGATGTGAGGGTCTGGGTCCATGGCTGCTGTAAATTCAGAAATGATTTGGTTCCAGCTCCCAGTTGGGACTAGGGCTAGAACCAAATTGTACCCCTGATCTGTACCATTCGTGAAATGGATAATGTACAGTGGCCATATTTAGCAAATAAAAATACAGAAATTTTATTGTAAATCTAAGTAAGTCCCAAATATTGCATAGGACATGACTTGTGCAAGAAAATTGTTTATTGCTTCTTTGAAATTCAAAGTTAAGTGGGCATTTTGTATTTTATCTGTGAAACATAAGGTAAAGAAAAATGTTTCCTAGTGTTTGCTCCTCATTAACGAAATCCTCATCTTTTTGTATCTTACCGGCTGGTGCAACAGTGTCTTTTTTTAGCTTGACAAAGGTTGTCCTTCCCAGTCTTTCTTCAGCTGCAGGGCTGATTAACGGAGGGTTTGTTTGTTTATATTGAACTGGTCCTGATTAAAATTTTTTTTTTTTCGGTACTGGAGATCGAACTCAGGACCCTGCGCTTGCTAGGCAGGCGCTTATTCCACTGAGCTATATCCCCAGCCCCTCCTGATTAAAATTGACTAGGAGAGAGAATTTAAAAAACCCTTAGACTAGAATTCACCTCTTGTGGCCTGCATTACTTCAACAGGGACAGTTTCTGGTGTAGCTGAGCTCTAAGGCCTCCTGACCCAACCGCTGTGCTTGGTGAGCCAGGAATTTGAGGGCTTGGGTGCCTGACTCACTTCTGAAGACGCTGTATTGGGGTCACCGTGGCCTCCAACAGGCCCCGTGGCAGTGAGAGAGCGGACGGGGAAGAGAGCTGTAGATGGCAGGAGTGGGCTTCCATCCGCGACTGTGCCTGGGACAAAGCACCAGCACCTTCAGCGAGCCCATCCACATCCTGACTGGCTTCTCCGGCTTTCTCTCCTTGAGGTAGGACAGTTTCCCCAGAGTTTTTCCACAGTTTGACAGACGAGAGAATAAACAGATGCTCTGCCAGCCTGGCAGTTGGGAAGTGATAGTAGCTTGAAAAATTATGAGGTGTGCGACATTTTTTGCCCCAAACTATTAAAGTAGACCCGACTACTATCTGATATGCAAATCCAGCATCATAACAGGCATTCTTTTATGGTTACTGAACTTTGTGAAGGCTTCTTTTTCTGTTTTCTGTAATGGTGTGACCCCAGAAGACTGTATGTTTACTATGGTCTTGCTTTTTGCAGCTTTGAATATACTGCTTACATCAATAAATATCTGTCTATAAAAGAATATCAAGTTTTAAGATTCTCAATGATTCCTGGCTGAGTGTGGTGGCACATATCTATAATGATAGGACTTGGGTGGTTGAAGCAGGAGGATCGCTTTGAGTTCGAGGCCAGCCTGGGCTACAGAGGAGTTCAAGGGTAGTCTAAACCACCTAGTAAGACCCTGTCTCAAAAAACAAGATGGTAAGATTCTCAGTGATTCATGTACCTTTTTCTTCTTTTGCATCCTGTGTTATTAATATGTTTTAAAAACTCAGCTCAAAAATTTATCTGTGGACTGTGCGTGGAAGCTCAGCGGCAGAGCAGCTGGTTAGCACGCGTGAAGCTGTAACATGCACATCCCCCCTCCCCCCTGCCCCCCAAATTCACTCCCCCCACACCACACACACACACACACACACTACACACACCCCCCCACCACACACACACACACACACACACATATGTTAATTTATAATGTATTGATTTTTGATCCTCATGATTATACTTTTCAAGGAAGATAAATAGGAGAACATACTTTTTAATCTTAGGGTAGGAAATAATTTCTTAAAGAAGACCCCAATGCATAGTAATATAGTTCAGACTGAAATATTTAATTCCATTAATATAAATAGTTTGTTTGCAAAATAAAAGCATAACAGAAGAGAAATAAAAGTTACTAACTGAGAAGACAATATTACAACTAGTTGAAGTGGATGGTCTGGACTCGTCTCCCCCAGTGCCCCAGTGTCCACGCCCTGTGCCACGTGACTCTGAAGCACTCTCTAGTGAGGGTAGGATGCATTCCTCTGCTCCATTCATGTCCACACGGCCATGGGACATGGCCGGCCTGTGGGACTATGGAAGAGGCAGTCTCCAAACTGGAGGCGACACCTTAAAGGTCTGGTCTGCGCTGTAATTCCCACTGTCCCTCCTGTTATAGCTCTGCCCTTCTGTGAGGAGAGCATGTCTCAGGTAGTCTTCTTGTCCAAAGGGGTATGACAACAATGCGGATCAGATCTGGGTCTCAAAACTACAGCTGATGGCAAATCTAGCCAGGTCTACGTGAATTAGCCAATTTTCAGCTAATCTGAAAATTCGTATGACAGAATAAAATTCTGTCTTATGCCACTGAGTTTCAGAATGGTTTGTTCTGTAATATTACATTGGAAACACATGACCAATAGACCACATAATAAAAATCACTTAGTGTGAAGAATTTATGAAAAATTAAAAATTAATAAGATGAACAGTCAAATAAGAAACAATCCAATAGGCTCAGTGATGTGTGAAAAAGTAATTCACAGAAAACTGGAATGACCAATAAATAAATGAGATTTTTAGCTTGCTTCACTAGTTATTGGGTAAATAAAAATTGAGACAAGAATAGATACTTCATTGTACCTACTAGATTAGTAAAAATTTAATGCCTAGCAATAATGTAGTATCTGTAAGAATATGAAGAAAATAGAACTTCAAATGCAGAGATAGTTTTAAGAGGATATTTGTTCTGGACAAAGAAAAACACATGAGACAGGCAGTGGGTGTTTTCAAGGAATTCTATGGACGAAGGGTTACATCAACGATGTACAGAGAATTCTTTTTTTCTTTTTGGTGTTGGGAATTGAACTCAGGACCTCTCCCTTGTCAGGCAGGTACTGTGCCACTGAGCTATATCCCTGGCCCCTGTACAGGGAATTCTTAAAATTCAGTAAGGAAAAAGATAGGCCACCTAGGGGAACACAGAGGAAGGAAGAATAGGGGAATCACACAGGAAGCAGCTCACAGAAAGTATACTTGAATGGTCAGCTAAGCAACTTGAAAAGAGCGGTCAGTCACACTGGTAAACAGAAGTGCAAATTAAAGCAGCAGTGAGACCATTTGCACCTCCCATGTTGGTGGAAGTTAAAATGTCATGTGACAGCTTGTGGGGTGGAGGTGGGGACATGGGAACCCACACGCTTTGCTGGTGATGTTTTTTGGAGACAAGTCTGGCACTATTTATTGGAACTGAATAATTATGTACACCCTGACCCAGGAATTCTGCTTCTGAATTGTGGTAGTTCGCTAGGGCTGTCATAACCAAGTAACACGGATTGGGTGATTTAATAAACAGAACCCCGCCCCCCAACAGTTCTGGAAGCTAGGAGTGAGGTAGGAGAATGAATGTCTTATGACATGTGGTTTCTTGTGCAGCATTATTGTAGAAATCAGTCACTGACCCAATTAACGATATGTGAAAAGGTAGTTCACAGCAAACTGGGACGTGAATACGCAAATGCAAAGATAAGCAGCTCGCTTTACTCGTACTCAGTAAAGGGCACATCAAGGTGTGGGCAGGTTGGGTTTCTCTCTTTCTTGCTTGCATGTGGCCACTTTCCTCTCACGTCCTCCCTCCGCCCGTTCCTGAGGCATTTCTTGGGTTTGTCCTCTCTCCTTACCAGAACACCAATCGGACTGAGTCGGGTCTGTGTGTGGGTCACCCTAACAGCCCGACTCTACTTAATTACCTCTGTAAAGATGCAGTTTCCAAATAGAGTCATACTCTGAGCTACTGGCACTAAGACTTCAGTGTGTGCACAAGGGAAGACATAGTCCAGCTCAGCCCGAGGTGTTCCAGAGGGAGTCGGGCTGGGGACAGAAGAGACCTGTAAGAGCACTTGTTACAGTGCTGCTTCCCACAGCAAAGAGTCTGTTACCATGTAGATGTTCTCGAGCAGGAATATGGTCAGATGCAACAGAATATACAGGTGTATTGTGGGAAATGAAGGATAAAGTCCAGTGTATTATTCGGGAACTCATTTTATCAAATGACAAGATGTCTGGAAGAAAGAAGTTCAAATCCAATGACAGAATTTCTGTAATTCTATTCTGTCTCCTTTCTCAGCTGTGCAGTAGGGCGGTTTTATTTCTAGGTGTCTCACTGTAGGGGAACAAGGAAAGAACCACAGTTATGCCGAGCACACCCAGATCGCTTTTTGTAAGACAGCAGAAGCTTTTTCCTCCGCAGACATCTGCCACCACCTCATTCACCGGTATCTCTGACACCTCCTACACTGCAGAAACAGCTGGGAAATTGGGGTCTTGCTTCCACAGGAGAAAAAGGCAAGGAGCGTATGGCGGGGCTGTGTCCCAAGCAAGTAAACACGCAGCGTTTCACACATTTATTTAGTTTAGCATGGATAGGACACAAAATAATATTGAGAGAGAGGTGTGCAAAGAGACGGGAAGTAGAAAACTGCACATGTGAAAGTGTGCACACATGGAGGCACGATCAGTGTACAGGTAGACACACCATTTGTAAAATAAGCTATGGCAAGTTGATGGTAGGGGCCCTTAAGTTCTAACGCATGGGGGGGGCGCTAGTAGGGAAGTCAAACTGGAGCACAAAGCAGAAGCAGGCTTTTCACAGACCAGTTCTACCTCCGAGCCTCGGGCTGAGGGCTTTGTGTAATTCAGTGCTGTGCACCCGAGACCCAGAGGGAAAAGCCATGAGTTAGTGTGGAGTGGGAGGGGGGTGAGTCACATTCTTGGACAGGTTCATCACTGAGAATTGAAGAAATGCAATTGATTGTGTTTGTGACTAAATTTAATTCTTTCACTTTCTGTGTGGTGAGTCTGTGTCTTTTGAGTACACTTGAAGTCCTGCTCCGAATTACGTTGTAGTTTAAATTTAGTGACTACGGCAGCAGTTAATTTTGGAAAGTTTAGGGCTATCGTGACGTTTGCAAAGTTCATTTTCTTTTTTGTGTGCATATATTTATTTGCTCTATTGTGCAAAACCATGAGGTTTGGCTTTTAGAGAGCTATGAGGGGCTCGCAGATAAAACAAACACGGCTACTTGACGGCAAAATCAATCACTCTAGCTCCCCGTTATTATCTTTGGAAATAGAGAGTGTGGAGGGAAGGATTTCCTCCCCCTCCCTCTGATACAGGCTCCTGGGCTGAGCGACTGCTTTGGAATGAGGTGTCTTGGCAGGCCCCGAGAGTCCCACACCTGAACAAGACACAGAGGTTTCTATTTTTCTGCCTACTGTCATTCTTGTGCTTTTAGCTCAGTAGTCTACCCTTAAAGCACGTCATGCCAGTCTTCTAAAAGTGGACATAGTTCATTAATACAGATCGTTTTATCTTTCATCTTCTCTATTAAGCACTTGTTTTTTTTTTTTATTTTAGAAACATAAAAGTACAAAAACATATTGACAAACAGACACCCATTATCATAGAAAATAGTACAATCACAACTAATCTATAGACAAGGTGATATGATCTCAACAGTAGTTGTTGCTTTATCCATTGATATCTTCGAATTGTAGATGTATGGACCCATATACAGACATGCAAATTTAGTCAGAC